>APFE030011226.1:183750-202677 GCA_000404065.3 Pinus taeda
TGTGTGCATCTGTTATTCCATATGTGAAGATAAAATTGTTAGTCATTTTTTTCCAAGGAAAATATTTTGCAAAAGCCTTTTCTCCCCCCCCCTCCCCAACAAAATAATCGTAATTTCATTACTCTCTTGAAAAAGTTACAAAATTACATTCTTCGCTTGTTTTCATTTCTGTTAAATGCCATCTCTTGCAACATTCCAAAACTTTACAAAAAAGGTCCCAATATGAAATTACTCTTTCTCAATTTCATCAAATATAGTACATCAAGAAAAGAAAAAAACTCCACTTATCCACTTAGAGAATTGAATATCCTTTCCTTGCTACATATATGACTTTAAAATAGAATAATTGGTATGATCTAAGTTACTAAATAATAAGCTTGATTTTCTTACTTATATATATATATATAAGTTGGAGGATGAGAGAGGATGGCTCTGACGTGGCCGCAGGACAAAAGGAGGCACGCACATCGCCAAACTAGTAAAGGATCAAGGTAAAAATCTTTTACTGCAGCTAACCGTGGCATTTGCTGCAAATTGTTACAACCCTCCCAACATTAGTCGCCATCTGACTCCTGCACTCGTGGTCAACTATCTCCACGGTGGTCTCAGTGGCGATTCCTGGCATCATGGACAATATGGATTTTGAGGAGGTAGACTACTCCCTGGAATCATATCACGGGAAGTCTATATTCCTTACCCCTAACCCTAATCATTCTAGTTCTGAATTGCTACTGCTCTCAGTTTCGGTTTACCCCTCCTCTGCGCCAGTTGTCACTCTGCCTGGCTATTCTTCATCCTCTTTACAATTTGGCTCGCTCTCCCTTGATGCTCCCGACCTTGACTACCCTCCGCTATCCCCCGAGACCCTAAACTTGCTAACCACTGTATCCCCTTCGTCGCCAACATTCGACCCGATCCCTTCGAGAATTTCCTCACCCCCATCTTGTCCTGATCCCCAAATTCCGCCAAACCTTGGCACCCTCCCCTCAGGCAGTTTCGAGACACCCGTGATTAGGGTCAAAGCAACGACACAACAGACTCAAGAAGGCATAGATCTGCTGCAAGGACACCCATCTGCTCCACAGACTGGGAAGAGGAAATTAAAGTGTGTGAAATCTACCTCAAAATCATATTTGGAGAGGACATCCCGACGGGAGAGGTAGTGGACAAGGCCAATACGGTACTGGTTGGGCATGTCAGAGGAAGGGCATACTCAGCGGTAAGATTAACAAGCGAGGTCAAGGAAATTTGGGGCAACACTCTCAAAGAGCTACCGGAGGTTCAGAATCTAGCAAGGGGATGGTTTGCACTGCATTTCTCCAAGGCAGACTATACAGAGCTAGTTTTTGCAAAATATTGGCACATTGAGATGGTGTCGGTCCTTCTCAAACGTTGGAATCCATTATTCGACCCAGAATGGGAGCAAATAGGCGTCAGCCCCATATGGGTTGGATTACCAGGGCTACCTCTATAGTATTGGTTTGAAGCAGTCTTTGTAAGGATTGGGAACACCCTTGGTACATATTTGGATTATGACAAGACCTATGTGCAGACCAAGAATAGATCGATCGCTAGAATTATGGTATATTTAGATACAAGGGAGGGCTTGGAAGAGAAAATTACACTAAAATGGCAGAATTACACTAGAGTCCAAATCCTAGACTATGAGGGGGTTCCTTTTCGATGCAAGAGGTGCCATAAGGTAGCGCATATCTATAAGGATTATCCTCTGCTCATAAAATCAGCTGACAATCGTAGCTCTTCTACTCCTCAAAAGGGCAAAGCGACAGTTAATCAGGCCAGCACTCCGATATCAGGTCACAGAGCACATGATCGAGGCAAATCCTCCAAAGCAACAGATGAACAACACAGAACACCATCGCCTCCACTGACCTGTGCCAGAATTGTAGCTACTGAAAAGGCTGCAAGAAAAGCAGGTACATCTCTTTTTTCTCCCCCTATCTCAAATGTTACTTCTGTCCCATTTGTTTGCAACGCATCTTTAGATACTTCATCTGCATTGTATATGTCTCCTGCTATTTCCTGTGTGATCTCCTCGCCCCCTCCCTTCATCTCCACCACCTCCCCATCCTTTCCACCCTCCCCTTCCTCCCCCCTACCATCAGTCATGGACAGGCCTGCTATGCCCCATTCATACAACCCTCGCTCCCGCTTCATCCTGGACTCCATCAACCATACTAGACTAGGTCTCACCTTCCCTGGGTCAGTCATTCAAGTGACTCGGGCCGTAAATCTAATCTCTCAAAAGCCATTCTGAAGGTCGGGGCAGAAGTAGTCTCTGGCGAACAATCCACTATTGAAGGGGTTCTTAGAGCGATGAACACCCCCGGGAGGGTTCCTCCATGAAATGCCTTTCCTTCAATTGCAGAGGCATGGCTAGTGCCTCCAAAAAACTAGCCCTGCAGAGGTTATTTGATATTGAACCTGTGAATATTATCATGCTGCAAGAAACCATGGGAAATGTTGAGTCCATCAATCGCACCCTCGCAGCCATCAAACCTGGTTGGCAATTCCCCTTTCTAGATGTTGTGAGTAGATCAGGTGGACTAGCCATCAGATATGATCCTCGCTACATAAATGTATCAACCTCTTGGGGAGGAGTGGGATTCATTGGATTGGTCTTATTCTCATCCGACCTAGGTATGACAATCAGAGTTATCAATGTGTATGGATCCTGTCAGCAGAGAGATGAATTTTGACAGTGTTTCCTTAATACTGAAATCATAGTTGTTGATCAGTTGATTATTGGGGGTGATATTAACTTCTCCCTAGGTTTTAGGGAATCCTGGGGATCACAAGCTCAAGTAGACCCTATCTCAGATTTATTTAGGGACATTCGGGATCTGCACAACCTCACTGATGTCCCAATGATCAAGCCCTTGCCTACTTGGAGAAACCGAAGAGTTGGGGATGCAGCTCTGGTTAGAAGGCTTGATCATTTCCTGATTAAAGTGTCTTTGCTTCAGCAGCTCAATAGATACAGACAATTGGTAGGGTCTAGAGGGATATGAGACCACTCTCCTATTTATTTGGAAATCCTAGGACCTGAGGCCAAACCAAAGTCTCCTTTCAAATTTAATCATGTTTGGCTCCAAGACCCGGGATATATCAAGTTGGTCTCGGACTATTGGACAACCCATCCCATCTCTAGTCACAGATCTGTGGCTGAAGGATTCTGCCACAACCTATCTCAGCTAAAATACTTATCCATCACCTGGCAAAGGAGAAAAAATTGAAGGATGATCAGACCATATTAGCTATTGAAACAGAATTGAACGATCTTTTGGATGATAGCAGTAAGGGTTTTGTATCTGCAAATGAGAATTCACATCTTATTGAGCTAGAAAAACAAAGAGATAAGATCCTGAAGGAAAGAGAAGAAACTTGGAGACTGAAGAGTAGAGAAATTTGGTTACAGGCTGGCAATGATAACACAAAGTTTTTTCAAAACTTTGTTAAAGGAAAGAAGATAGCGAATATAATCTGGAAAATGCCTCTTCTAGAAGGAGGTGTGAATGACACTTTTAAAAAGCTATCTCTTTTAGGCAACTCTCACTTCCAACATCTATACAAATCTCCATAAGAGGCCAATTTAGCTGATATCATTCAAGTCGCAGGCTATTTCCCTAGATTTGTAGGGGAGGAGGAAGCTCAAGATCTCAATTCACCTGTAATGCTTGCTGAACTAGAGGGAACTTTAAAGTGGTTCGAAAAAGACAAAAGCCCGGGACCAGATGAGTGGACCATTGAGTTCTATCTGGCTTTCTACAATATTTTGGCACATGACCCTCTCCAAGTTGTGGAGGAATGTCGAACTACAGGCAAAATGTACAATGCCATAAATTCCACTTTCATCGCCCTCATCCCCAAATCGGATTCCCCATCATCCTTCAATGACTTCCATCCCATCTCACTCTATAACTACCTCTATTAAATTATTTCCAAGATCATTGCAAATCGTATGAGACCTATTCTCTCTCATCACATCTTACCTGAACAGTTTGTCTTCCTAGAAGTCCGTCAGATCCATGAAGCCATTGGCACTACACAAGAAGTTATTCACTCAATTAGATCCAAGAATCTAAACGGGATAATCCTCAAGATTGATCTGGCAAAAGCTTTTGACTGGGTTAGCTGGATTTATATCAAAATTCTTCTTATCCACCTGGGATTCCCACACCTATTCACTACTTGGATCATGGCCTGCATCTCCACGCCATCCTTTAGTATCCTTATTGATGGCTCTTCCTCTCCCTTTTTCCATGCTGAAAGGGGACTCAGACAAGGATGCCCACTATCCCCCCTCCTCTTCCTGGTTATCATGGAAGGTCTCAATCAGTTAATCAATCATGAAAAGCGAAGTGGCAGATTATTCGGGCTGAAAATCAATGATCAGTGCCACCTCACCCATCTCCTTTTCGTGGATGATGTTCTGATATTTGTGGATGGCAGCATTCATGACTCGATAGCCTTCAATAAGATTCTAGCCATCTTCTCTAGGGCCACTGGCATGCTGGCAAATCATGCGAATCTACAATCACTTTGGCTCACACATCAGTATTGCAATCCAACATTTCCCTTATAGCACTCGTCCTCTTGATAAGGGCTTCAAATATTTAGGTTTCTAGATCAAGCCCCTGAGCCAAAAGATTGCATATTAGAACTGGTTGGTAATCAAATTAGAGAAAAGGATCAGAAAATGGTGCCACTGCTTCTTGTCCAGAGCTGGAAGACTTGTGCTTATCAAATCAGTCTTGGAAGCTACCCCGGTATTTTGTATGGCATTGGCATGGATCCCCAGAAGTACACTGGCTTGTCTCCAACAAATTTTTTGTAGATATTTATGGAATGGCATAAGGATAAAAGAGTTTTTGGATGGGTAAGCTGGAACAAGATAGCATTGCCCAAGAAATGGGGAGGATGGGGACTCAAAGATCTAACCCTATTCGCACTAGCCTTCGCTACAAAAATGGGCTGGACCCTCCTTACCAAACAGAATCTATGGACATCTGTCTCTTATCATAAATATATATGGCCTCACCAAATAATGGATTGGATAAGGATGCCGCAATGGACAAGGATCGACATTTCTTCGGTTTGGAAAGCACTTCTCCACTCTCTGCCTCTCATCTGAAATCACCTAGCATGGAGGATATATGCAAGCAAGTGCGCATTGGCTTGGATCCCTGGACAGGGGGTGGAGGCAGATGCCAACTCCCAAGAGAGCTCATCCTACACTTAAATCAAAGAGACATCAGGGTGATTGCACAAATCGTAGATCAAGACAATTCCACTATTTTTGCACAAGCATGGAAATCAGCATCTCAGCTCAACCTTCCACCTCAATGGCATCATTCTTGGAATAATTATACTTTCACATTGATTGAGTCACATATCCGTATTAAGGAGGGTCCGGATGAACTCATGTGGCGCATGGCAGAATCCGAAATCTACTCACCAAATGATGGTTATCAGAGCCTGCTACAAATAAAAAAAACTGAACACATTCAAAGCTGGTGGTAGATCATATGGTAATTGAAATCCCCTCCCCGAACCAGACTCTTCTTTTAGTGCATTCTCTGTAACAAAGTTCCCACAAGGGACTCTCTCACTCACAAATCCATTCATGGACCTCATTGGTGCATTCTGTGTAAACAAAACTCAGAATCGACAGAGCACTTGTTCCTTAATTATGATATAACAAAACATAAATGGAGATCTGTAGCTGCTGAGATTCGTTTCACCAACGAATGGAAAGGGGACAACATCTTAGTAGCATGGGAAGCCTAGAACAGCTCGAACATAGGATCGAATCTTCCATGCCTACCCTTGATTATCAACTGGGCTATTTGGCTGGCACGAAACAAAATAACATTTGAGGACAGTGTGACCAGGTGGCAGAGCATTACAGCAAAAATTGTATCCTCTTATCTTGAACTGCCAGAATATATACCACCGTGACCCCACAGACCTCTTGCACCCAATCCGATCGACCATTCCACTCCATGGGCGTTCTTTGATGGAGCGGCCCAACAA
Organism: Pinus taeda; assembly: GCA_000404065.3. NCBI lineage: Eukaryota > Viridiplantae > Streptophyta > Pinopsida > Pinales > Pinaceae > Pinus > Pinus taeda. The sequence goes on from APFE030011226.1 coordinate 189,808, forward strand.
CATGGGTGTGGGGGTGGTTTCCTTCTTTACCTCCCTGAACATCATTACTTCAGAGTCAAACTGGGTTTGGGTGAAGGAATGAATAATTTTGCTGAACTGATCACTCTTCGTCATTTATTACATTTTGCACTTGGCCATGATTGCAGAGATATTCAAATTTTTGGAGACTCCAAAACTATTATAAATTGGTTCAAAAATATCACAAGATGCCATGCACACACACTTATAAACATTCTGGATGAAGTGAAACTATTCAAATCACATTGTAACTCCATTATTTGTCATCATATTTACAAGGAACATAACGACAGCGCTGACGGCCTTTCCAAGGAGGCCACGCTACTACCAAGAGGACAGTGGATAATTCATGACCAGAGGGGTACTACACAGTACCAATACTATCATAGACCATACATAGATCAGATATATCATCGGGTGGATAGAACCTAATTATCCTATGCTTTCCGGTTATATATGATGATGTATATATCATAGTTTTATTTATGCAAATCACCCTGCGTGGTGAATTTTGTTTTTTGTTACAGCCATTCACAGGAATGGGTTTTGTTGATATTCTGGACATATTTCAAAAAGACAAGTGATGCATATGTTGTCAAGCATATATTATATGTAATTTTTCAATATTAATGAAAGATTACGATTTTCCCTTGGAAAAAAAAATAATAATAAGCTTTGAAAAAAAGAAAGTACCTCAAATTGGAGCATCTCTTGTTCCAGCTATTGCATCATGAAAATGAGGGTCATAGTATTCCGAAATGACCCCATTTCTATTTTCTATTATCACCAAGATGCCACGTTTTATCATAATTGTAGCTTTGAATAAACCATCAATTTCCATATTTCTCTCCTCGTACGCATATTGAAGAGTGAGATGGTAAAAAACACACTCAAAGCTTTGGCCTCTTCCAAGACAAAATTTAGAAACACATCAAGATATCTTTAGTCATCTTTTACCCATTTGATGATAACTTGAGAATTACCAAACACCTATAAATTATTAATTTCTTTTCCATTTGCCAATGAAAACACTGGTTTTAGTGCCATCATTTATGCATAATTATTTTCCCTTCCCCCAATCTTGCCCTAAACTTAATGGAATGATTCTCTTCAAAGAGTAGTATCTCCCCCTTTCCACATACAACCAAATCCCCTTGTGGTGTCCCATCAAAAAAACCCAACTAAAGTGTGACTAAAGCTCTTATCAATTTGTTCTATATCCACTACTTTCACTAAATTTTCTTCTTTATCTCGTGGAAAATGACTCAATATGTTAAACCCATTGGCTACATACTTTATTGGAGGAATGTATTTTTCTTCAAAAATTGAAATGTTCGTATCCAACCATATTCGTGAGGCCAATATTAGTGGAAGGGACTTTAAAGTCTTTGTTTGTGGATTCCTTGCACAATACTCAAACCTACTTTAATAAAATCCACCGATTAGACATTTTTCAATCCTATTAGAACCTCCACTTCTAGCCATACTTCTTGTTATCACCAAAAAATGATCACCTTCCCATTTCTAACTAGGTGGATTGAAATACACCATGTAGGATTAATTTTACCATAGTAGATCACTTTCAACATGGAAAATAATTTAGTAAACCACTTTTACTAAATTATTTTCTGATTAAAATAAAATAAAATAAACCCATGAGAATTAATTAGATAAATTATTATTTATTCAATTTCTTTAGGAATAATTATTAAATCATTGTTTAAATTAATTATTCATTGTCACATTTGACTAAATCCTCTAGGAATAATTAAATAAATAATTATTTAATTTATTATTCCTTATTTATATTATTGGAATAATTTTTAAACCACTATTTAATAAATATTTCAATTTCACACCTTTCTTAATCCTCACGAAATAATTAATAAATTATTTTATTTGTCAATTATTTCTAAATAAATACATTTGACCATTTTGAATATCTTTTCCCTCTCCAAAAAATATAATAAAGTATTCCTAACAGTTAGATCTTGATTTGGTCAATATTATTTTATTATTCTCCGTTTTCGAGAACTCAGTACTTTGTTATAAATAGGAGGGTTTTCCATTCATTCTTCACCATGATCATTATCATCATCACCATTATCGTCTCTTTTCTTTTGAGCTCCCATTTAAGTTCTTCACACCGTTTTGGGTTTTTCATACAATGAGAGAGAAGATCGATTATTGAAGCGTCAAGGACATCAAAGGACCCATCCCACGAAGGGGGATTTAGAGACCCTTTTTGTAGATCTCCTTCACCAGGTGTTATCAATAAATAATTTTTTCAATTAAAGTCTTTCCATTTGGGTTATTGCATTGGATATCTTTACTGTTGTTTGTTATTCTGGATAATATATGTTTTTGTTGTGGGTTTTTCACTTTTTTATTGCAGATCTGAATCGTAAGCAGCGACAAATTGTTGTTAGGGTCACTTGTCACCTAGTGACTTAAGTGAAGTGTTTTTGGTATACCTTCCCAGAAATTTCACACTAACAAATGGCGACTCCACTGGCATAATAACAATGTTCTTGTGTGACTAAATTTTTAGTAAATTTTAGGGTTTTCTACAACTATTTTTAGCCTCTCAATTTCTATTTTTAGTATTATTTCTTTTTTTGTCAAATTTTCGAATTATGGTGGTTTTTTGGTTATTTCCATAGGTCACAGGTACAATTAAAGCAAGAGATGGAAAATTATGTGCGAGATCTACCGGTCGAGAGTCTCGGGAGAAAAACGCACTTTTCAGCCCCTGATCTGCGTTTGCACTATTTGGCCCAAAAATTATGTTTTTCACTGTTCAAGGTTAGTACCTGAGTTTTCGCATTTCAGATTTTTTTTAGATTTTCCAAGAGTACTGTCCGTAAATTCAAAAGGTTACTTCATCTCTATTTTCAATCTCGCATAGGCCTAGATACACTTAATTTTTCACTTTGAGGAAGGAAAAAGCCCCTTAGTGTTTAGAGTACACCTTTATAATATTAGGAAGAGATTGGATGAGTGAGGAGTCTATGGTTTCAACATTTTCAACCACTGATTTTCAGAGTTTGATCCATTACTTTTCAACACTTTTTGATAGGTTTCTTTTACCTTTTCTACCTTTAGAGTTGGGTTTTTACTTTCCCCCCTTAGGATCCCCTTGAGCATCCTAGGTTTTGGAGCTTCACACCTATCCTTTGCAACATTTTTCACCTCTGATTTTTGTTGTTTGTCTGCACCATTTACAACAAATTAGTGCCTCTAGATCTCAGTGCCTTGACATTAGGTTTTTTAGGCATTTTCATGTGTCTTTGAGTATCTTGTTTACCTTCTCTTGCTTAGCTACTCGATAATCTTTGTGGGTGGGATTTTGTGTGATTGATTGGCTATTTATTTTTTGTCATTTTCAGATTTATTTTTAGCAACACATGACATCATAAAACATGCTCAATTAACTCATCCACTTGACACATTATTTTCACACACTCACATCCTAAGCGAACATGAGCTTGGTTAACACCAAGCCAAGATTTGAAACACTACTCCTTAATAACTCAAAACACATAGACTAATCCCACTTGAGAACCAGGGCCAGACAATCATTGTAGTGTAGGTGTAGGATTCGGTCGAATAGGCTTCCAATAACACCCATCGATCACTTTCATTGAGATATAGAAGTTGACATATTAGGGAGCTTAAAATCCTTCACCATCCCATAGTCCAAAGCCATAGTGCATCAAAAACCTGATTAAGAGGGGTTAGGCTAAGTCATCGTGCGAGTGGTTCTCCTCGGGGCTACTTAACCCATGGTAGGGAATCTCGTGCATTGGTTGACAACCAAGAAGCTCAAGATTCGACCACCCCCATGGGATGAAGGTAACCATAGTGATCAATATTAGGAAAACACCCTATTGGACTGGCTGTGGGAAGCAGTTAGTTCTCTACCCTACCTTTCTCTCGATAGCTCTGCTTGTGTGGATGAGATTCCGCCAAGTAAGAAGTTCTTTAGAAGGACATATGAAACAATAGATCTAGGATTGTTTGAGGATTTATACCACTTATAAGCTAGAGGTCGTTTTCTTTGATAAGACGTGCTTGCTTGTATTAGAGTAACATCATCAGTATAGTTAGTTTACACTTGACACTACTTCACTAGGTGTTTTCTTGTTGTTTGTTGCTCTTTTATTCATATCATCGCCCTTTACTCCTTAGGGTCATTATTGTCTTGAAATCATTGTGCCTCCTAGGCGTTTATCACAGAGACTTTGAGGTCTTCACCCTAAGTTCCTGTTAGGACATATTATTCCTCCCCATCAGGTTGGAGTACATCCTCCCAGTGCTCCATCAAGTCCTCATTTTGATTCTAATTATAGTGATTCTTCTTGTTCTTCCTCTGATTCCATGTCTTCTCAACCCCATACCACCACCATGTCAGGCACCAATGTGGGTGCAAAAAACCAAGGTGGTAACCCACCAACTAGGGTAACCCCACCAGTGGAACCCCCACCGGGGTGGTCACTCCTCCTCCATTGCTTCCTTTTATGGCTAGTTTGAGTCTCCTTGATTTTAGCCAGCTCATCACTGATCCCCTTCTCCATGATCCCACTTGGCTCTCTATGCCTACTAAACTCCCTTCATACATCCAAAGTTTGAAGGTAATATTGGAGAAGATCCCACTAATCATGTTCGCTCATTCCACATTTGGTGTTCATCAAATTCTATAACTAAAGACTCCATTCATCTTCATTTGTTCCAATGCATGCTTACTAGAGCTGCTGCTAAGTGGTATGTCGATCAACCTAGAGCCGCTCATTCCACTTTTGCGACTCTTGCTAAAGATTTTTTTACCTATTTCCAGTTACTTCTCTGTTATTACACTGGTACCAAACTATTGACTTCTTTTCGTCAAACTTATGCCACTCGCCTATTCGACCATGTTCAAGAATGGTGTATAAGGAGGAGCATCTGTAGAGCTCCTGAATTTGAGGAATGCATTTATATGGATTGGTTAATTAGATCTCTTTTGGCCCCCATTGCTAAAGATGTTGCATCACACTTCCCCTAGTCTGAGGAAGATGCGGTCCAAGTAACCTTAAAATTTGATATGATCTATGCCTAGTCAAGTTATGTTTACATTGTCATCCCCGATCTACCTTGGTCTGGTGTTGCTAATGCACCAGGGGCATCTCATGTTCCGGATGGAATAATTGGAATCATTTCACACCCTTAAACATATGCTCCACCTACGATGAGTTATGGTCCACCTCGGGGAGGGACCAATTCCTCTTACATTTGTCCCTCCCCCAATGCTCCACATGACAACTCTTATCTAGGTCCCATCACGCCATATGCATATCCCCATCCGCATCAACAGATGTCAGGGCCAATTGTTGCATCGCCTATTTATCCCAATGTTTCCCCTTCTCCTTATTATCCATATGCACTGCCTAACGCTCCAGCCCATCCGGAACCAACGTCCCAACCCCCCATGCATATTCCCCCTCTACCATAACAACCACCTCCTCCACAAAGTCAAGTGTATTCTCAGGAGAGCAGACCCAATCCCCCCAACCCTGAGAAAAGGAACAAGGGGAAGGGTAACCAGAACCAACAATCTCAAGGTAACCATGGTAGCTAGGGTCCACCACCCAATGCACCTCAGGGTCCTCAGCCTAATCCTGTAACCCAGCAACAAGGTGGACAACCCAAGCAAAACAAGGGTCTTCGTACAAACAAACCTCAATCCTATTGTGGCGTGTATGGCCATTATACTCATGAGTGTCCCCTTTTACTTCAAATTCATCAAGTATGGGAAGCTCAAGCAATTGCTTCTCGAGGACCACAACCCATTGCTCCTCCTCCCCCTCCTGCTTCATCTCAACCGACAATGCTTACCTATCCTTTTCCTCACCAAGGATATATTGTTGCCCAACCTACACCAGGTCAGGATTCTCAGCACCAACTGGCCACCTTGATTATCAGATTCTTATGATGAATTCTGATGAGATCAATACTGAGCAGGTCAACCTTCAAACTCGATCACGATAATACGACAAGCCATCCGCTAAGTCAATGTCTGATTCCCAACCCTAAGTTTCCAATGAGCCTCTATCGTCATCCAATAGTACCTTACAAATCCCTCCACCTAAGGTCAAGGTTATTCCCAAGATCCCCAAAGGACCATTACGTCGAAACATTGCTTTTGCTAAAGCCACCCATACCTATAGCATAGTAGATGACTTGGTGCAGCCTCTTGCTACCATGTCAACGCTGGAAGTCCTCCAGACATGCCCATCCCAATGGAAAGTTTTACTCTCTGCTTTGGGTGTCATGGATCCCCAAGACGATCATATGATTATCTTTCATGTTGACAAGTTCGAAATTCCTCCCCTATCTTCATCTATTGCATTTCAAATACCAATGTCCATAAGAAATTCCACTGTTCAACGATGTATCATAGATGAAGGCACCTCCACTTGAGTTATGGCTTCTAGTGTTTGATAGTGACTTGGTTCCCCAGACTTGTCCCCATCCACCATCACTCTCCGTGCATGGGATGGTCATTCGTCACAACCCCTTGGCTTATATCATAACTTTCCAATCATAGTTGCCGGTAAGATTATCTCTATTGACATTGAAGCCATCGCTGCTTCCTTAGACTATAGCATCCTTTTGGGTTGTATTTATACCTATGTTATGTTATTTGTCGCATTTGTGGTTCACCATAAGATCTGCTTTCCCCATAATGGAAAGATTGTCACCGTTGATCAGTTGACGTACTATGATCCCAAATCCCAGACTTCACCTCAGTCCAACATCTCATCCGTGACTGAGAATAAGATTGTCTCGTCCTTAACCAATGTTTGTCTTGGAGACTACAAAGGTTTCACTCTGCTTGGTGCTTATTATGGTCCACCACCTACTCCTTTTGAACCTAGCGCATCGAGTGTTTTCATGCTCCAAGCATCACAAGCTGCCCACAAACGACCTAGTATGCCTTCACAACAACCAACACCTCCACAATTGTTGTTCCTAACTCAACCAAAATTTCTGGTACTACTCCTCAAGGACATTTTGCTTCTACTAGTATCTCTCCTAGTCAATTTTCACTTGGAACCATTCCCCCAAGCCTTAACCACCTCAGAGCAGTTCCCTTGGGCCATTACCCTTATGGTCAGATACCATTCTTATTTCCACACCCTGGAGTTTATTCTACACCTGTCATGGCTACGTTGAGTTTACCCAACATTGCCTTAGGGATCCCAGTCTCGTACATTGATCCTCTCGCAAACACTCCAACCAATCAACTCAAACCTTACAGTGCTTTGACCCTAGTCCAACCTATTGTCCCTACCCCTGCCTTTGCTTCAGTTCCACATCAACCTCAATAGGAACCTACTCCTATTGTGAAAACATATGGCAAAGGGAGAAAAGCCCAGAAAAAGGGAACCAAAGACAAGCCACCCCCAACAACTCCAACTCATGCTAAGCCACCAAAGCCTATTCCTCCATGCATTTTGTGTGATGTTGTTGGTCATGCCACCAATAATTGTCCTAAACTCCCCCATGTCAATAATGTGGTCTTTGAACCTTCCTTGATTCTAACATTCCTAAGGTCCATGTCACCTTACCTGAGTCAGCTAAGAAGAACAGATCATTACACATGAATCACCCATGTGCTTTGTGTTATAATTATGGCCATTATTCTCATCGTTGTCCCCGTCTTGAGGATTTTCGTGATACTCTGCAACTGCTTCGCGAAATAGAGGTTGCTCGTAGTGAGTCCACCTCTCCTCTACATGTGGATTTTGGTCCCACTCCTACACCTAAAAAATAGGTCTCTCAAACACCCATTGTGATCCCTCCCCCCGATGTCAAGATGACGGATATCCCTTGATGTCTCCTATTGTGATTTTGTTGAACCTTGTTTGACGAACACCCCGGTCTCAACATTGGTAGATATTCCATCTACTTGTCATATGTCTCCCACCCTTGACGATGCGTATGTGAACTTTGTCTCTCATGAATATGACTCAGGTAACTCTTCTTTTTCATGTGTTCCCTCTTCCTCTAATCTTCCCATCTTCCATTCTGATGAAGACATCATGGAAGCCATGACCACTCTTGATTATCCTTGGGGTGATATGCACCATCTTGCACACTTGCTTCCACAGCACACCCATGATCAATATGTTGTGCAATCCAACATTATCCTTACCTATCTACAAACCCATAAATTTTCCCCTCATGTCACTCGTGATGATCAACAACGTATTTGACATCAAGCCCCTCGCTACCTCTTCATCGGTGACGATCTTTATTGTCACGGTGTTGACATTGTCCTTTGTCATTGTCTCACCCGACATTGTCTTATTGCAATGTTTGGTCTCAACTTACTAAGGCAAGTTAAGCTCTTAATTCTCTTATCAACCCAGGAAAGTACACTTAGAGGTGCTTACCTAAAGTATATAGATCTAGAAGGATTTAAGATTCTAATGGCTACCTAGTGAACTAAATTAACAATGCTTTCTACAAAAGATCCTTAATTGCCCTTTTTAATCACTCAAACATCAATCTAAATGAAATAAATCCTATGAAATTCTAGTTGCATGAATAACAAAAGCAGAGTGTTGATGATTGATTGAAATCCTACATTCCCTTACAAGAATATTGCTTCAAAGATTTTTTACAATCACAACAATCTAAAGTATTTTCAATTTAAATCACACAATGAATAAGATGAGTAGTGTTGTAAACCAATATCAATTAGATCTCTTACAAGAATCATTTACCAAATTGAAAATTTAATTTTAAAACTCCAATCTTAAATCACTTTGGAAATAAAACTAGAACTATCCTTCAAAACTAAAGCTAGCAAACAAATCTGGAAATTGTATGACAACAACATCTAAATATCAATTTCAAGATCAAGATTAGTTGAGTCCTCTTACAAGGCTCTCTCTTCACAACAAATTCAAGCTCTCTTAACTGATAACTCTGCTAACATAACTTTTAATTCTGAACATGAAATGACTAATTGCTAAATTCGAATTTGCAGCGAGTAAGAAAAACAGAGTAAAGATAAAGTGTACCAGCAAAGTGGTGAGGGCCCTTCAGCAGTCCACAAGCACACTATGAAATGATTCAAAAGAGTGTAGCTACTAAATTTTGAGACATAAAATTGTTGAAGAAGTCTGTATTAAGTCTAGAAACAAAGATACACAAGCTATCTTCTCATATGTTCATAAAAACCATTCTAAAACATAGTTTTTCCATATGGGTTAGTTATCGTGAATTCTATAACAAAAGCAACTATTGTTTCTCCATCTAATACTAACAATATTCTATTAATTACATCCCAAGGAGGTTGAATTTAGATCTGTTCCTCCATTTATGCAAAAATTCTAAAACTGGAAAATATCCTGTGCACAAAAATCAGGAAAAAGTGATGAAGTGGCTGGGTTTGACTAGCTTTGACTGGACACTTGTTTTCTCCAAAACTAAAAGTGAATAGTTGTTTCACCATCCTTGTACATTGTACTTTATGCCCATAATCCTTGAATTTGCCCATCTGTGCTGCAACGTGTCAAACAATGAAGCAATCACAGGTTGTTACAACTTCCTGTGATTTTTCTGAAAGTGTCATTTAAATATAAAAATTTCAAATATTAATCCCATGCTCAAAATAACGAAAATGACAACATATGACTTAGTTTCTAAGGATTATTATTGAATAATAAAGGTTAAATGGCCAAGAATGATAGTTAAAAGATGAATTTGGAATGGAATGGACAATCAAATTTAGATACCAACATGCACCCTTCAAATGGATCCATTATCCACACCTTATATCGGTCATGTCGATGGTGCGAGTCACTTCACCAAGAATCGAGCCTCGACAGCTTGGGCCAATTTTACCCCCTTGCATTCGTTAGTCCACTCCAACGATGTTTGCATTTGATCTGCCACCAATAACCAGGTCAAATATGATGTTGTGATAGGTTTGTCCGCCGATGCCCTTGATCGTCGCATCCTTCAACTTCATGTTTGTCTTGATTCCTTGCTACTGGTCATGCAATTGAACAACGTTTATCATGTGTATAATCCTATCCTTTTTAGAAAATATCTATGAGTTAAGCTTTTGGTGCATGAATTTGAATCCATTCCATTCAATCATGTTCCTAGAGCCCATAATCACTATGTAGATACCATTGCAAATAACATTCTAGATTGGCATTTATCACATGCACATACAAGAAGACATCCATAAACAAATGGCAAACCACAATCATCACCAAAAGATGCATAGTCATAAATATGTATCGTAATCTAGTGTTTTGAGTCCACTACTCCAAATACATCCGACATGCTCATTCGCATGTTATCATAACACAAAAATGGGGACCCACATGTCCCTATGCCTAATCACTATCATTTAGAGGATCCCAAGCCAATGGCTCCATTCCCCCATCCCATAGATCTCGTACTGCCTGACCGACCATAACAATGTGTCACATGATTCCTCGCCACTATGAGGGAAGACCCATACACCCATCTGTATATCAATCTTCTAGCTCATGTCACCCATGCTCTGTCACCTCGGTTAGTAACATGTCGAATCTACGTCAGAGATCCTCTAGTAGAGCCTCACTCCCAGATCTCTGTCGTGATGTGGCCCCACCCTAATCTGCAGCCCCTGACATTGTGACGTGTCTCGTGTATCCTGTCGACCTCACCGATGCTATATATGCATACCACAAAGTTTAGAAACCAATACCATATCCACATATTTCTTAAACTATAAATGCATAACATATATAACAACTTTCACTTACCATCTAGACCCCATGCTCATCCCGATGGAAGTGGTAAGTCAGGATCCCCCTGATAATTCATGCCACATTATGGATAGTCATCTATGTATAGTGGCATCTGGTCCCAATGAGAAAAAAAATCAAGTTAGAACACTCATCTGACTCCCCCTCCTCCACCTTGTCGTAGTAGCTGCCCCAGTGGCGCATCCTAGGCTCCTGTGGGCCCCCATCACGGATTTGTACATAAGGTCGAATAGTGGGGATCTTCTCAAAGAAGAGTGAGCATGATATTGTGCCAAATAAACAATTATCATTGGTCCTCTGTATACATAGTGTCAACTATCATTTCAACGACGACAACATCATATGGGCCCACCCATAGTAGGTCCCTGCCAGCACACTCTCCACCAACATCATTTCCCCCACAAGGATATGGTGGAAGGCATGACTACCCAAGATATGCAACACTGTTGCGACTGTAGCTTGTATCTCAAGCCTCTCTACGTCACTGATTTGAATGGTCATTCCCTTTGCACGACTCCTCGTTACATAATGACGATCAACAAACTCACCTAAATGCCTCCATACTGGGGTACCATTTTACCTTTGCACTGGTTGACTCATGTGTCGATTTTCATCATGAGTAACCAATATTTACTCATGCTTTTATGGTCCCCTCTAGGCCTCCCTCACATGGCAACATCATTGAGTCACCCTTGTTCAGAGGATCCAAGATGTGTCACCCTTGTATCTATGGAGTCTGTTCCGAGTCCCTTTGAGTCTAGTTACAGTATTCCATATATTGTCGTGTTCCATCCATCCCATTATATTCATATTTGGCCTATAACTCCATTGCTTTGTCTTTGACAAAACCCCCTTTTGAGTCATTGACCAGCCCCTCTAGAATCGAGTTAGTCTCTACCAGGTCAACCATACCTATTATGCTCTAACAAGGGAAATCGTCGGTCATCCACTCATCTTGTTTCCTTCCATCATCATCCCTGGTGTCAGTCCATCAGTCACTCTACTATGATTCCTCATGTATTTGTTAAGGATTCCTCATCACCTTAACTCTAGCGGGCCCTCTCCTATCGACCTCAACACATTTATTCTAGAAGAGTGGTCTAGAGGGCGGTGTACCTTGGTTCCAACTTCCCTCTTTATTCAGTGCCTCAGATCAAGCAAAAGGAATCATCATTGCCCTTTGACTTGTTGTTTCTCATGTGCTTGATGCCAGCTCCTTATCACACGATTGAGATTCATACACTTGATGGTTTGGTGATCTAGACGATTGTCCTAGTGATTTGTGGGTATGTGTGAGATGTTTTAGACCTCATGAGGGGGCGGCCCTTCAGGTAGCCCCCCACATGCTCGAATGACCACATATGTTGATCCAGCCTCAGATGTAGTTCCACAGATCTGATGGGTTATGCTTCAGCCACTTGCAGCACCCACAACATGCATGTCTCCTTCAAATGATCCATTCAGATATTCAGAGCCCTTTCTTGTTCATCATGGCTTATTTGGTTGTGATCCCCCCTCACCATGGTAACTTAAGGGGCATTATGTCTCATGTGCTCAAATGTTATTGTATTTAGTCCTGACCAATGTTTTTCCAAGCGCATTATGTATATGGGATCCATTGTATTATTTTCTAGCCCATTGATGCCAGTATATCATGTATCATGTACTTGTAGCTCATCCCCACATTGTTGGGCTCATCATTATTCTTTGTACATAGTTATCTCGTCGGGTATGGGTATGCCTCTCCCGCCTCATTTGAGATCATGTAATCCCACATAAAAGGAGACTTATATCAGTGTAGTAGGTCTCGCCCCCTCCATTTTTGTCAGTCCTTGTATTGCTTCAGTTATCTCTCTCTCTCTCTCTTTGACTCCCCTTTGGTGTCTCATGGAAGTGTAACCTACGATGTATTTGTTAGACCCCTATACTACTAGTGTAACCCCTTATTATTATTAGTACAACCCACTTATTATATTGATGTACCCATGTAGTGCCCATATTGTTACTATTGTGCCCCATAGAAGCCCACTATTGT
>APFE030011226.1:205304-247157 GCA_000404065.3 Pinus taeda
TTGTTATGTCGGCTCTGATTATGTTATGACCCCTTAGACTCCTATATATAGAAAGGAGGTCTTTTCATTTGCATCATCCAAGAATTGTTCATTTATGTAATATAAAGGAGGTTGCCCCCTCGAAGAGGCTGAATTCTAAGGCGTTGATCTATTTTTTCTATCTTCCTTGAGCTGGTTTCATAATAGTATTTCGGTCATACAATTTGATCCTAACACTCATACATTGAGGGGAAATATGTTATCACCAAAAAATGATCACCTAGCCATTTCTAACTAGGTGGATCGAAATACACCATGTAGGGTTAATTTTACCATAATAAAATCACTTTCACTGTGGAAAATAATTTAGCAAACCACTTTTATTAAATTATTTTCTAATTAAAATATAAAAAAACCCATGAGAATAATTAGATAAATCATTGTTTATTTAATTTTCTCTAGGAATAATTATTAAATCATTGTTTAAATAATTATTCATTGTCACATTTGACTAAATCCCCTGGGAATAACTAAATAAATCACTATTTAATAATTATTTCAATTTCATACCATTCTTAATCCTCGTGAAATAATTATTAAATCATTTTATTTGTTAATTATTTCTAAATAAAGATATTTGACCATTTTGAATATATTTTCCCTCTCCAAAAAATATAATAAAGTATTCATAACAATTTGATTTGATTTGGTCAATGCTATTTTATTATTCTCCATTTTCGAGATTAACTTAATACTTTGTTATAAATAGGAAGGTTTTCCATTCATTCATCACCATGATCATTATCATCGTCATCATTATCGTATCTTTTCTTTTGAGCTCCCATTTGAGTTCTTCACACTATTTTGGGTTTTTCACACATTGAGAGAGAAGATCGATTACTAAAGCATCAAGGATATCAAAGGACCCATCCCACAGAGGGGGATTTACATAGCCTTTTTGTAAATCTCCTACACCACGTGTTATTAATAAATAATTTATTCAATTAAAGTCTTTCGATTTGGGTTATTGCATTAGATATCTTTATTGATGTTTGCTATTCTGGACCATATATGTTTTTGTTGCAGGTTTTTCACTTTTTATTGTAGATCTAAATCATAACCAACCACAAATTGTTGTTAGGGTCACTTGTCACTAGTTACTTAAGTGAAGTGTTTTTGGTACACTTCCAAGAAATTTCACTCTAACACTTGTTTTGAATAGTCACAACCCTTGATCAAATAACCCTTTGTCTCCTCACTAATTTTACAAAGAGCAAATATGTTAGGGCCTTCCCAATTCCCCTTTTAATTCCTCTTATATAAGTTGTCCAAAGTTAATACTTTATTCATTGATAAACACCACATAAACAACTTTGCTTTAGAAGGGCATTTCAAAATGAAAAGGTAGTGCCATCGCCATTAAAGTTCTCCTCTTCCTTCCTCTATACTTAAAAACATGTATCTAAGCCTAAATGTGTAAACCCTTAATGGAGAAAAAAACATTTAACAAATATATTTATGGATACTCCCCATAATTCATGGATGAAAATGGGGTAAATCATCACCCTTAATGACAAAGCTTAACTTTGAGGGGTTCAAGAGAGTCAAAGCTACAATCTCCCCAACTTTAGGGGAGAGATCTCCTATTTGGTTTATGGCTGGTTGAGCTAACCCTTGAGGCTAAATTGCCAATCAACTTACATAGAGCTCAATTAACAATCGACTCATGAAAAAACACATGTCACAATTAAGATTTGAATCCAATTGGAGAGGACAACGACTTCTCCTCTAATTCACCTGTGATAGATGAAATCAAAATCAAGTTTTTTTCATATTTGTGAATGACATCTTAGTAAATTCGTTTTCATAGGTTAGTGTGCATCATTTAGGGGGGTTCAAATCACAAATCTACAGACATGGGACCAACCAAATACCCAACAATATTGGTGGCAACTAACTGATCTAACTCCTTGAACTATACACTTGCACACATTTAACACTAAACATGTGCATACATTTAACACAAAACCACAACTCAAACAACAAAGAATATAAGTGATGTTGATTCTTGATACCACATGACCCTTCCTCTGGTATCCTTAATGATGACTAAATAGAGATATGGAGTATCTTGGGGCTACTCGTAGGGGATGAAATTGACCTACTGGTTTCGGATATGAATTGAAGAAGAATAAATGGATACATGGACTCTCTCTCTCTCTCTCTCTCTCTCTCTCTCTCTCTCTCTCTCTCAGGCAAGATGCATCTATAGAGAATGCATAGTCTATAATTTTTGTATAAGAACATAGAGCCGCAAAGGAGACGCTAAAGGAAAATAGGAGGCCGAGAGGCTCCTAAGGATCAAGCACATCACTGAGAGGACAGAGAAGCTTCAAGAATTGAGAGAATTCAGGGAGAAGAAGAACTCTAATGATATCCAGTGGAGAAACCCATGGGGCTTGCTAACCGATGATCACAAAGTAATGATTGTGCCTTACAAAGCTGACAAATCCAACAAATACCTTGATAGTTGATAACCTTTGAAAGGTGGAGGCACATAGGGCTAGTGGGTTGATAACACCTAATGGTAGTTCCATGGGAATTGGGTTGAAAACACAGGTGTAAGATCCCACTGTACTGCTGGGGTGTGCACTCTTATTCCTTCAAAGGTAACATGGTTGATAAATCCTTCATCTCATTAACTATATATATATATATATATATATATCTCCATATCTGAATTGAGACTCTTTGTGACTAAATCCCTAGAGATATTGGGATGCTATAATATAAGTCCCTCTATATAAAAGAAAGCATTCCTTGTCTGATGTGAAATCTTTGAATAGATGGTAGGTGAAGGTAGTGGGGTCTTGAGACACCTTGTTGCAACTGATGATACTGATTTAATCTTCCGAGAAGAAGGAGGTTGTATGCGCATGAAGTGGTTCGTCGTGTTCTCTTGGTTTTGATAGCTAATGGGTAGAGGTGAGGTAGCCTCGAGGCACCCTATTCCAGCTGATATTATTGGTTTAAACCTCCTCTAAAAGTACTCTACCCCAAGCTTTGGAATCTGACTCAAGGGTGACAACTGCAAGAAAGACTTGGTTGCAACTTGTCTATGATTGGGTGGAGAGTTAGAGTCCCACTCTCAGTTGCCAAAACTATTATAAGATAAGTATAGTCTTATGTTGTGCTTGTGACTATTATGTTGTCTCTGTTATTTGCATAAACATAATGGCATGCTAATGTTGAGGAGCGTTTGTTCTTATGTATGTCATCTATATAAATGTTGTGTGGGCTATAGGCCTATAGAGATGTTGAATTTAATGCTCAAATGTGTGATTTCTGCTCGTGAATAGAATGGGGACTGAGATCTCCTCTCTACTTGTGGAATGTGTTTTCCAGTAGGAATTTGGGCATTGTATGATTTTTGTTCACTTTCATGAGTTTGTTATATGTTTATTAATGGCCCAAGAGACTAGGGGATCTTTGAGATAAGATGGGCTTAATTTCTGTTTATTTATATTAGCCTGAGAGGCTTGTAGGCCTCCAAGTTACAACGAACTTGAAATTTGTCTAATGGGCCTTAATGATTGTAAATTGGAAAATCCATGTTCTGTTTGTTGTACTTTTTACAGAATTGGCTATTAAGCCTTGTTCATTATCAGAGCTCGAGAAGGATAATGTTCATGCGTATGTAGGATTACACACACATGCGCACACACACACACACATATATATATTGCAGGTGCCCCATTCACCCAAATGTGAGATTTAATCCCCTTCATGCATATTTTAATCATGAGTGTGGAGCAGGGAAGGCGCTCATATAAGAGCGCGGGGAAGAATTCTTTTATACCTGTTAACAATTGTGCAGGCTTAAGTGTTACATTACCGTGCTATCTCTTCTCAAAGTTTCCTTTTATAGCGTCTTTTGACTGTGACAAGTAGTCTTGGTGTTTTTAACTTCAACATTGCTATGCTTTGCTTTGTGCCACATGCAACCAAGGCTCATGACCGTGGTCCTCCAGGGCACGTCATCTTGGTCTTGCTACTCCTTTAAGTTCCGGGCAAATCAATAGTCATATGGTCGCTCTTAATGGTCCCTATTGGGCATTCATATTCTACCTCCACATAATCTCAATGCCTGATTCCTCAAATGTGTGATTCTTACTTGTGAATTAAATGGGGATTGAGATCTCCTGTCTATTTGTGGAATGTGTTTTCCAGTAGGAATTTGGGCATTGTATGATTTTTGTTCACTTTCATGAGTTTGTTATAATTTTATTAATGGCCAAGAGACTAGGGGATCTTTGAGATAATATGGGCTTGATTTATATTTATTTATATTAGCCTGAGAGGCTTGTAGGCCTCTAAGCTGCGATGAACTTGAAATTTGTCTAATGGGCCTTAGTAATTGTCAATGGCAAAATCCATGTTATAGTTATTGTACTTCTTACAGAATTGGTTATTAAGCCTTGTTCATTATCCAAGCTCAAGAAGGATAACGTTCACGCGTATGTGGGATTACACACACACACACACACACACATATATATTGCAGGTGCTCCATTCACACAAATGTGGGATTTAATCCCCTTCGTGCATGTTTTAATCATGATTATGGAGTAGGGAAGGCGCTCATATAAGAGCGTGGGGAAGAATTCTTTTATACCTGTTAACAATTGCGTGGGCTTAAGTGTTACAATACCATGCTATCCCTTTGCAAAGTTTCCTTTGATGGTGTCTTTTGACTTTGACATGTAGTATTAGTGTTTTTAACTTCAACATTCCTATGCTTTGCTTTGTGCCACATGTGACCAAGGCTCATGACCGTGGTCCTCCAGGACACGTCATCTCAATCTCGCTACTCCTTTAAGTGTTGGGATAAATCAATAGTCATATGGTCACTCTCGGTGGTCCCTATTGGGCATTCGTATTCCACCTCCACGTAATTTTGACGCCTTGTCAGCCCAAGCTGTTTCTTGGAGCACACTTTTGTTCCTTCCGAAAGACAGAGTCTGGGGAATTAGAAAGTTCCCATCTCTGTCATGTAACGATCTATCGACACATGTTTACGTACATCACCCAGTGTTTCTGTTAAGGCTGCCACATCCTCTGCAACTCCATGTTATCCCAGTCCTCATCATCCCAGTGGGTTGGGACAAAGAGCATAAAAGTAATGCCAATATTGAAGTCCTGGGGTGAGGTGGCAAGGGTGGGCCACACCTATGCTTGTTAAGTGTATATAGTGAACACACACACACGCACACACACATATATTTGTTCAAAACCTCCGTTGAGCCTTATGAATCGTTAAGAAAGGTCAGTTTGTGACGTGGTTTATTGATCTGATTCTCACCCTATGAGTGACCTCAGTTGAAGATTTAATAAACAAAGGTATTACCGACTCATGTGTTGGTGTGTGTTCTGTGTAATTGAAACAACGAATCGATCAGATTGCCAATACACAAACATTCTGAATGGAAAGACAACAGAGAAATACAGTAAACAATACTAGACACAAACAATGTTTAATAAGGAGTTCACCCTAGTCTCCGGGACTACGTCTCCGGTCCAGCTTTAGTGGTGGCCTTGTTTG
Organism: Pinus taeda; assembly: GCA_000404065.3. NCBI lineage: Eukaryota > Viridiplantae > Streptophyta > Pinopsida > Pinales > Pinaceae > Pinus > Pinus taeda. The sequence goes on from APFE030011226.1 coordinate 210,886, forward strand.
ATTGTGTCTTTAGGCAGAGAATTACAAATGCAGGGACTCAATATGAGTTCTCCTAAAGCAGATTTTGCTTGGCAAGGTGGTTCTTGGATTCCCCAAGCCACTTGGAGTACACAGACTCTTATTCTTCCTACCTGCTCTGCGACTCTCGGTCTACAGTGGAAAGAGCCAACTGTGATGCTCAATCCGGACAGATTCCTCTATGGGAAGGCTTGATTCTTCAAGATCTTTGGTGCTTGATGTTGCCTGTGGTCAGCTCGGCCCTCTGTCTCCTCTGCTTGGCTTTACTGCTCTCTGTGCTCAGTCCTCCTCTCAGGGTTCACTGTTCACTGTCTCTCTTGGTCACTTGGACTCTTCGATCTGAATCTCTCTTCTGATCTATTGTTCACTACCTATGCTCATGGCTTTAGCCATTCGACCTTCGTTTCTATTCATTTCCTCTCCTCCCTGCGTCGATTCGCCTGTCGCCTGTGTGCTTGGAACTCCCTGTTCGGCGTCAGCATAATGCTCAGGAAGTAGCCACGTGTCCCCATCGGAAATGCACCAGCCCGCTTTTCGATTCGTTGCTTTCTCCACCGTGGCGGTCAATAGATTCCAAATCCTCTTAAATCACAGCTTAATCCCCTGTTAATTCCACTCTGTCTATCGGGCACAATCTCAGCCATCCGATCTTGGCTCCTCTAGATCCAACATCATTCGCACGTCGAGCGTGGTTGACTTGCTCGACTGATAATGCGCGATCGCGACAGTTTTTCTCTCTCCTCCGCTGCCACGCATCAATCGCTGATTGTGATCGCTCCGCTTTCTCCAAAACCACTTACAGTTCAAGGGCGTCCCGATCAAACCGTCGGTTTCCAGGCCGTGGGTCCCACCGTCATACATTGGCGCTTTTTACCTTTTTCCGCCCGCGGTCCCCTGGCTCCCAACGTGACCAAGCGCTTAAGCTCTACCATTTCGGCCTTATTTGCCTAGCGATGCTACTAACGTGCATCGAAAACTGGCTCCTTTTCCTGATTCGAGGCTCCTAGGGGCTATTTTGATCTCCTGTGCAGTCTCCATGGGCCTCGGTCAGCACGCTTTGACCGAGGTCCTCGTCGTTCCACGCCGGCTGCCATGGCCACTGGTTCAGGGTGTTTTCGACTATGGTTTGGATTCTTCAAGGATTTGTTCAACCTGTTTTAGTCACGGTTCTATGACGGTCGTTTATGGATCTGATTCGGATCACGGCCTCCCAACTGAAAAGCTTTTGGACCACCAAAAATTGGTTTTCTTCAAGCATCGACTAAGTGAGGAAACTGTTGTCTCACTTATCCAATCTCAATCCACTTTGCATTACTCGGCTTCGAACCTTTAAGCCCAATCCTGAGGTATTCCACCTGTCCACTGCGTGTTGTCCTCACCTTCCTGTCCAGCGCTGTGTCTTCCTATAACTCATTAAGGTATTCAGGTAGTAGGTCATCAACATAAGGTAATTGACTCTGCTCTTCAGGGTCCTCAACCATTGAAGGTTCAAACAACCTCAAACATTCTGCATTTACGACTGAGTAGATGCGCATGTAAGCTGGTAGATCAAGGTGAAAAGCATTCTCACCAATCTGCTCAAGTATCCTAAAGGGTCCATACCTTATAGGTTTTAGTTTTTTACCTTCACCTTGTATTATGTCCTTGCTGATATACAACCAGACTTGGTCTCCAACTTGGAAACTATGCTCCATCCGATGCTTATCATGCCTAGCCTTGTACTTGGCCTGGCTCTTTCCCAGTTGTTCCTGTACTGCTTGATGGATCTCCTGGATCTGTTCAATGAACCTAGTTGCCTTGTCCACATCACTGTGTCCATCAACCCTGGTATCTTTACCAAAGACAAAATCCAAGGGAGACCTTGGTATGAAACCAAAACAGGTCTCAAAAGGAGATCTCTGTGTAGAAGAGTGTTTGGCTCTATTGTAAGCATGTTGCACATAGCACAAGTGCTCATCCCAAAGCTTAGGATGTTTGCTGCAATATCCTCTCAGTAGCTGGATCACCGTCCTGTTAACTACTTCTGTCTGGCCATCTGTTTGTGGATGAAACACTGTGGTTTTCTTCAACTTGGTGTCCTTTAGTTCCCACAGACTGGACCAAAACTTTCCCACAAATCGGGTGTCTCGATCAGATATAATAGAGGTGGGTAATCCAAAATGAACCCATACATATTCAAAGAATAACTTTGCAGTTTGTTCAGCTGTAATTTGTTTACTACAGGGTATCAAAATACACATTTTGCTAAACCTATCCATAACAACATAGAAATAATCAAGACCCTTCCTAGATTTAGGCAGTCCTCCAACAAAATCCATGGAAATGCTTTCCCAAGGTTGAGAAGGAACTGGCAAGGGAGTGTACAAGCCTAGTTTTTTGTTGCTGGGCTTGCTTTTAGCACAAATGGCACACCCCTTTACATATTTAGAAACTGTCTCACTCATTTTCGGCCAATAGCAGAATCTTTGCAGCTGTGCAACCGTTTTAGTTACCCCAAAGTGACCTGATATCAGAGAAGTGCGTGCTTCCCTAATTATCTTTGCTCTCTCAGTTTGTGGAATGCAAAGTTTCCCACAATGATATAAGATTCGATCCTTCACATGATAGTCCAATTCTTCTACTCTTTTGCCTTGACTCAAAGTTGCATATACATCTTTAAAGTCCATATCCTGAGCATACTGTTCTGTGTAGCTTTCATGCAGCATAGAATTATGCTTAAGTAGGGTAGATGCATTTATAATGGGTCTAGATAACATGTCTGCAACCTTGTTATGTATGCCCTTTTTATATCTGATGACTAAATGAAACTGTTATAGAAAACCCATCCATTTGTAATGTCTTGATTGCTGCAATTTAGTTTGGGAGTGTAGGTATTGAAGTGGTTGATGATCAGTATGTATTACTGTTTCTTTGCCCATTAAGTAATGTTTCCACTTTTTCACATTTTGAACTAATGCATACAATTCTTTATCATATGTAGGATAGTTAACTACTGCAGGATTAAAAGTCTCAGAATGATAACATATGGGTTTACCATGCTGTGTCAACACTACTCCCATGGCATAGTCAGTGGCATCAGTTTGGATCTCAAATGGTCTTTATAGATCTGGTAGTGCTAGTACAGGTGTTGTACTAATTTTTTCTTTGAAGGTGTCGAAGGCTTTTTGTTGTTTGCCTCCCCACTGAAACACCTTATTCAATCTTCTTAAGGCATGTAAGGGAGATGCAATTGAGGAAAAGTTTGAAATAAACTTCCTCCGATATTGTGCTGCTCCTAAGAAGCTTCTCACTTCTGTACCAGACTTTCTTTAGGCCAGTTTATGATGACTTCCACTTTAGAGGGCTCTATTTTCAATTCACCTCCCGCTACTATATGACCCAAATAATTTAGAGAGGTTTTGCCAAATTCACATTTGGAGAGTTTAACATAAAGTTTTTCTCTTTTCAAAACTTCTAATGTCTACTTAACATGCTTTAAATGATCTTCCCACATTTTAATAAAAATCAGAATGTCATCCAGATATACAATAACAAAATCATCAAGAAAAGGTCTGAGTACATCATTCATTAATCTCATGAAAGTAGCAAGGGAATTGGTCAAGCCAAAAGGCATAACCAGTCATTCATAAAATCCTTGCCTTGTTTTGAAAGTAGTCTTCCATGCATCTTGCTCTGCAACTCTGACCTGATGACATCCATTGTGTAAATCCAGCTTGGTGAAATAAACAGCTTCCTTCAATTGATCTAAAATATCATCTATGCGAGGAAGGGGATAACGATTTTTACTTGTTATCTTATTAAGTGCTCAGTAATCGATACACATTCTCCACGAGCCATATTTCTTTCAAACCAAAACAATTGGTGATCCACATGGTGATGTGCTAGGCCTGATGAACCCTTTCTCGAGAAACTCCTGCACCGACTTCTTGATTTCAGCATTCTCTAAAGCGGACAACCTGTATATCCCAATGTTAGGCAAAGGAACATCTTGCTACAAAATAATATCACGTACTATTCACTTTTTAGGTGGCATACCTTTAGGTTCTTGAAATAAGACATCATACTCTGAAACAATCTTTTCTATATCATCTTGCTGATCAGCATTACAGACCTCAAATATTCTGGTTTTATCAGGTGTCTTTTCCTTTACAACCATCAATAAGAACTGTTCGCATGAATTTATCATTATTTTCATTTGTCTTGAGTTTATGAGAGTATAATTATTCTTGAACTTATGAGCTCTTACAAAGTATTTGATTCCATCTTTAACAAGTAGATACTTTTTCTCAACTCTATAGAAAATAGCCTTTCTATCATACAAGTAAGGACTTCCTAAAACAATTCCACATATATCCAAAGGAATTATATCTAACTCAACCACATCTACAAATGCTGACCCAAAAGAAAACTTGAGTTTGCACTGTCTAGTCACTTGTAGTTGTGCTTTATCATTCAACCATCCTAATGGGTATGGTTTCTTATGAGGTGTAGTTTTTAATCCCAATTTCTTTACAATTGCTTCAGAAATTAGATTTACTTGTGAGCCACTATCAAACAAAGTATCAATCTTTTGATTTTTGGAAATGACTCGAATATGGAAAAGCTCGTGTCTTTTTCTCTCATGTTCTTCATCAATGACAGATTGAGCAGAATTACTAGTAGATGCTTCAGAATTCTTACCTTTTATGCCTGTGGCTGCAATGATTGTTTCATCTCCTGAGTCTGACCCCAAATCTTTCTAAATAGCTGCAGTTGTCTTCTTCATCTTGCCCTTAGACTTCTTAGGCCTCAGCTCTGGATGCAGAATCCAACAGTGCTCATCATCATGCCCCTCCTTTTTACAGTGAGTGTATGAAGCTTTGCCTCTTTGTGCAGTGTTAGTCTTCCTTGCTTTCCACTTTTGCTGTCTTTTCTCCTTGCTCTTGCTTATAATGGGTTGGGATGGTCCCCCAACTTCTGGATTTCCATTCTTTCCTCTAGCTTCTAGATGAGTAGCTTGTACAGATACCTCATCTATACTAGTGGGATTAAACATGAGGATGGTATGCCTCATGTAGCTTTGAAGACCACCAATGTACTTCAAAATAGTTTTTGGTGAGTCTAATGAGATGCCCAACATCAATGCTCTCTTTCTGAATGCTTGAGTATACCCTTGCACACTTTGCCCTTTCAACTGCCGAAGAGTTTGCCAACTCATCATGGCTTGTTTCATGTAGGCCAATGGATAGAACTACTTTCTGATGGTAGAGACAAATTCACTCCAGACAGAGATGGTCTTACCATGCTTCTTCACATCATCTTGGGTTCTACCTTCCCACCAAACAAAGGCAATGCCTCCCAGGCGTAGGCTTGTCAGTTGAATCTTACTCCTGTCTGAGTCTATGTTTTGTACCCTACAATACACATCAATTTTTCTAATCCAATTGTCCAAATTTTCAGCATTTAGCTCTCCATCATATATAGGCAAATCAAATTTGACATCCAATTTAATCAAGGATGCCTTCTTGTTATGCACAGGGCTACTAGGAGGTGTAGGAAAGCTTTCTTCTTTTCCCTTTCCTTTAGAGTGGTCATGAGAATGAGATTCATCTTCTTCTTTATCTTGTTTAGAGCCTGATGAATCTTCATCCTTATGCTTTCTAAAGTGCCTATACATTTCTTCTACCATAGACTTCATAGCTAGGAAACTTTCTACGAACTGGGGGTCTGGCCCTGTAGAACCTTCTTCTAACATTGTCTTCCAAGAATAGACTCTCCCAATTTCAGGATTAGTTTCCACCAACTCTCCTTCTCCTAATTTGAGTTTTGATCTAGTGATCATTCACAGCTAAACCAACACAAGCTTGTCTAACCTTACAACCTAGAGCTCTGATACCACTTGATCTGATTCTCACCCTATGAGTGACCTCAGTTGAAGATTTAATAAACAAAGGTATTACAGACTCATGTGCTGGTGTGTGTTTTGTGTGATTGAAACAACGGATCGATCAAATTGCCAATACACAGACATTTTGAATGGAAAGACAACAAAGAAATACAGTAAGCAATACTAGACACAAACAATTTTTAATAAGGAGTTCACCCTAGTCTCCAGGACTACGTCTCCGGTCCAGCTTCAGTGGTGGCCTTGTTTTATTGTGTCTTTAAGCAGAGAATTACAAATGCAGGGACTCAATATGAGTTCTCCTGAAGTAGATTTTGCTTGGCAGGGTGGTTCTTGGATTCCCCAAGCCACTTGGAGTACACAGACTCTTATTCTTCCTACCTGCTCTACGACTTTCGATCTATAGTGGAAAGAGCCAACTGTGATGCTCAATCCGGATAGATTCCTCTATGGGAAGGCTTGATTCTTCAAGCTCTTTGGTGCTCGATGCTGCCTGTGATCAGCTCGGCCCTCTGTCTCCTCTGCTTGGCTTTACTGCTCTTTATGCTCAGTCCTCCTCTCAGGGTTCACTGTTCACTATCTCTCTTGGTCACTTGGACTCTTCGATCTGAATCTTTCTTTTGATCTGCATTCACTGCCTATGCTCATGGCTTTAGCCATTCGACCTCCGTGTCTGTTTGTTTCCTCTCCTTCCTACATTGATTCGCCTGTCCCCTGTGTGCTTGGAATTCCCTGTTCGACGTCAGCATAATGCTCAGAAAGTAGCCACGTGTCTCCATCGAAACTGTGCCAGCCCGCTTCTCGATTCATTGCTTTCTCCATCATGGCAGTCAATGGATTCCAAATCCTCTTAAATCACAACTTAATCCCCTGTCAATTCCGCTCTGTCTACCAGGCGCAATCTCAGCCATCCGATCTGGGCTCCTCCAGATCCAACGTCATTCACACGTCAAGCGCGGTTGACTTGCTTGATCGATAACGCGCGATCGCGGCGATTTTTCTCTCTCCTCCGCTGCCACGCGTCGATCGCTGATTGTGATCGCTTCGCTTTCTCCAAAACCGCTTACGTTCAAGGGTGTCCCAATCAAACCGTCAGTTTCCAGGCCGTGGGTCCCACCGTCGTACGTTGGTGCTTTTTACCTTTTTCTGCCTGCGGTCCCCTGGCTCCCAACGTGACCAAGCGCTTAAGCTCTACCATTTCGGCCCTGTTTGCCCAGCGATGCGCATTAGCGCATCGAAAACCAGCTCCTTTTTCCGATCTGGGGCTCCCAGGGGCTATTTTGACCTCCTGCACAGTCTCCATGGGCCTCGGTCAGCGCGCTTTGACCGAGGTCCTCGTCGTTCCATGCCGGCTGCCATGGTCACTGGTTCAGGGTGTTTTCGACTATGGTTTGGATTCTTCAAGGATTTGTTCCACCTGTTTTAATCACGGTTCTATGACAGTCATTTATGGATCCGATTGGGATCATTTATGAGCGAGTTGGCCACTGACAGGTGGCTTGTGTCAACCACGTGGGCGTCACGTGGAATGCCCGATGTCATGGCATTATTTAATTGGCCATATCTATTGATCCAAAAGTCAGATTGAGACAAATTTTATATTGCTAGAATCATCTCGACGAGACTAATGTGATGTCATTGATTTTTTTTTTTTTAGTTTTGTAAGGGTAGAAGAAAACAAAAAATTTAGACCCCATTTCCATAACGCTACCTTGGATCTCGGGTTAACATAGTAACTACCTCCTTTTAGCCAATACTGTGGGTTGGGATTAGGAGGGGGTATGTTACGCTTGATACCACACGACCCTTCCTTTAGTAGTCATAATCATAGTTGCAGGAATCGAGTATCTTGGGGCCTATTATCCTCTACAATGTCCCATGTTGAGGAGGAGATTAAAAGAGGTAACCTCGAACCACTTTCAGTTTCAGTAGCTATCCCTACTGAACCAGAGAGGGATCTCTCTAAGGATTTGCCAATGAATAACTGGAAAAGAAATGGATTTTAGGCTAGATGTATACGTCTTGTTTGAGTATTTGAAAATTTAGGGTTTTTTAGGTTTGCTAGACTAGGGATGAGAGCAGGCAACTAGGTCAAGGTATCAAGTGTGCAGTAATAGGCATAAAGAGGAGATAGATAACAATGTGGTTTGGTGAACTTAAGATTTAGTCAATGTAGTATAGGTATGAGAGTTTAAGAAATCATAATGAGCATGTATTAGCATGAATTCATTAATCTAGAAGAAGAGAAATACAAACATGATTTTCCACGTAAACATAGCTTTGAAATCTAAGAATTCTGCCTATATGACTGTAAGGAAAACCACAAGAAGAAAGAAAATTATATAAAGAGAGATGATTTCATCAATAAGAAACTGATATGAAAGGAAAATAACACCACAAACTCACTGAACAAGTATTCTTGAAAAATAGCTGCAACTGCTCCTTGATTAGTTGTATGAAAACATAAGGTACAAGTCTCTCCACAAAAGTCCAATAACTTTCTCTGAATGAGAAATGATACATATAGACTGAATCAAACAACTTCCCCACCTTCAGGAGTCGAATTAAGTGGTGGAACTGTTTCCAAGATGCTCTCAACCAACAAGTGAGAGTGAGAAGGTCAAATACAAACTCTTCTCGTAGACTTTGTTTTGAGTTTTGCTTCCTTTATGAGGCCTAATTAACCATAAAAACAACCTATCATGTCTATTTATTCATGATTACATCATCTAAACCTAGAACTACTGAAGTTACATCATGATTTTAACTTTGCCCAAGTCAAACTAAAAAACTAGGAAATTACACAATGAAATTTTAAATAAAAACTCAAAAATTTGCACAAGCACAATGCCAAAGTTGAGGGCACTTTTAGGTGCCTTCCTGAAGTCCAAATTGATATTTGAGAGAATGGTCATCTAGAATTGCATGTCTAGTTTCCAGAACACTTTGAATTTTTGAAAATGACCCATGGGAAGGCCTCCAAAAACTCATTCTCCCAAGGTGTCTCTAGAAGCGCAACGCCTGTCAAAAAGAGTGGCAAAATGATGATTTTTTACCCCTTTTTCTCTCTGTCTGAGAAATCTTATGAAATGGGTTTTGAGAGGAGGTCATCATTTCTAAAAATGTAAGCCACTTGTGATTTAGAGCCTTGCGGAAAAAGCGAAATGCCTTGTGACTAGACCAATTTCTGAACTTGGCACCAAAATGCTCAGAAAACCTTCAAAATTGGTCATGAAGTGCAAAATGAGGTATGTTATGCCCTCATGGATTCTTCAGCAAGCATTTCCAATTCATCCCTCTCATTTTTATCCTTTAGGGTTTCCTTTAGCTTGTTTTTCAACTGCTTGAGGTTGATGTTGCAAATAATGTTTCTGGTTTGATAATGATGGGCCGTGTGCCTCAATAGTTGACTATCTTTGCTGGCTTTGTCAAGAAGCTGTTCTAAGTGGTCATTGACCTTACTTAGCCAATACTCTCTATCTTCATTGATCTCCAAGGCAATTTTGTCTTCCATGTCTAAGTCTTCATCTAGCAGGTTATGTTGTTTCTCTTCCTTCAGTGCCCTTTTGAGTCCCTTGGTTCTTGGCTTCTTTTTTTCAACTTGCTTTTCATGTTCCTCATGTTCACCAGGCTCCAACACTGCTTTACCTTTGCCTCCTTACTGCAACACCTTGGATTGCTCTTTCTCCATGATGAACTGTTTAGCCTTAAGCTAGCTATTCTCTTGCTTAAGGAAGGAAATGACAAACCTTGCTCTTGCCATATTGTCCACGAGCTCTTTGATTTGAGAATCCTTCTCTTTGAGAATCTGTTGCATGTTTGAAGGTTGATTTGTTGCTTCCAAGTCCACCAATTCAAAATCATGTTCAATTAGGTCTTCATCCTGTACATGTGATCCATGTTTTGCTGGTGTGGAAGGCTTGACCCTTTTCTCAACTTGAGAAGTAAACATAAGCCTTTTTCCTCTCTGATACATTATGGTCACCTCAGTTTTAAGTGCCTTGGGAACCTCCACAGACTTACTTGATGATCCTACCTCCATTTGTGTGTTGAAGTGTCTTGATGATGACCCAAAAAAGTAGTTTCATGCCATTGCAAATTTGTTTCTATGAATGAATCCCATGTCATGTTCCTTTTTGCTCGCTGATGGAGAACTACAATCTTTATCAAGTTGTGATGAAAAAGACTAGGGTGATGTTCTTTGCCTTTCATTTGTACCTTCTCAGACATTTTAATAATCATTCTACATAAATAATTACTCATGTTGAGAGTTTTTAGAGTTGTGAAATGCATTAGCAGCCTAATGTGGTATGCATACAATTTGGAAAATCTTCCCTCATAGGCGAAAAACTTCATTACAACCTTCATCACTGGCACAAACTTTTCCAATAGGTACCTAAATGGGATGATGTGTGTATGGGCCTCTCTATAGGGTGATTTCAAGAAAGATCTGTAATGTTCAAGGTCCAAGCTCATGCCTTTGAACCAATACTCTCCATGATCAGGTATCCCTATGGCAAGAGAAATGACAGCCACTAAAAATGTAAATTCAACCCCTGCTATGATGGCCTTTTGCCCTTTCAGATTGGTGGCAATCCAATCAATTAGTTGTTCATGGAAACCCACTTCACCTACCTTTTGACAAAACCCTGGACAACTGACATCTTCAAAGCACTGCTTGATGAATGGTGATGAGTTGATTTCATTGCAGTTGGTAGGCTCATATCTCATGATTTTACCTCCTTTATGATGTTTTCTCCTTTTTGATGGCGAAGAATCTCCCTCCATTATGATAGAAACCCTAGATAATTGGAAAATGGAAAAACAGTGAGGAATGAGTGAAATTATGAAATGAGGGGGTTAGGGAAGGGAAATGATGGTAGGGGAATTTTGGGAGGTGGATAGGGGTTGTAAGAAGCTTAGGAAGTTTGAATGGAGTGAAATGAGAGAAAGAGATGAGTAGGAGAATTTGAAAAACAATCTTACTAGGAAATTGCCCAAAATGATAGGTATGAGCTAGGGTTTATGTAAAGGTGAGGTAATATGAGGGTAGATGAGTTAATTAGTGAATGATAGGGTGGTTTATACATGTGCAAAGGTATGAGATGACAAATTTACAAGTTTGCAATGTCATAACTAACAAAACCCATCATTTACACTAGTCTTGCATCATGAAATTTCTCATAAACCCTAGATGAAGAAAACTCACATTTGCATTTACTTTGCCAAAGGAAAAAGGTGAGCTAGATGATGCTACTTACTCGTGAATTAGCTTAGAAGAAGAAAAAGTAGGAATGCAAGCTCAAATTTGAAATTTGGGTGAGTTTGGGCAGCTTTCAGGCTACTTTGTCACAAGTGCAACTCAGTTAGCAGAAGCGTAGTGCCACCTCGAGAAGTGCAATGCAGTTCACAGAAGCGCAACGCCGGGAGATTTTTTTCCAAATTTAGCTAGAAAACCCGTGTTTTTTCACCAAGGAGGGGAGAGCTCGATGAACAAAGGAGGTTAGGATGTAAATGAAACAAGTTTGGGACTTTTTGAGCTTTTATAGGCACAATATGATCTTCTTTTGAATAAAAATGGGCCCCACATACCTTTTCAAAACATGACTTTCACCTTTTAAACTTGGCCACTTTGGAGACTTGAAACCTGAACTTCTCTTTATCATTTTGAACATTGAGACTTCTTCTTTTGGAACCTTGAGATTGTAACCATGAAGAACTTAGGAAAATTCATAAAAACTTATTGCAAAGAGCTGCTTATCACAACTCATCCAATGCCGGATTTATGCATGGAATGAAGATGAACCTTGAACCCCTAATGACCTAATGAAGGCGTCAGACTGAGTGAAATGGTAATGATGATGACTGATATGATGAAGACATTATTTTTATTATGATTCCCTTATCTAAGTGATGTAAGCGACCGACATGTGAGATTTTTTAAGAGAATAGAGACATTCCTAGATAAACTAGTCAGTGACCAAATTTTACTCTGAAAATCTAGTGACATGAAAAAATTTGACCTTGAGACCCTTAATAAACTTGGTAAAAGCATATTTGATCACTGGTGATAGGTAGACAAGACTGACAATAACATGGCCATTGATAAGGGATGAAATTGCCCATTTGGTCCTCGATATGACTTTAAGCTACTTTTAATTAACCAAGAGTTTGTCTTTGTTGAAGTAAGGTAACAATGTAATGGTCCAATAACAATAGATATTTGGTAAGACTAAAAGTTTACCTGCTTACGAATTGACAATGAATTATTTCAAGTGGCATGATTTTCTTGAAATAAATGATACACTTTTTCTTTCTCTATAACTAGTGGAATTGACAACTTGGGTGGTCTCATACTTGTATGACACTAGGTTCATTCCGTCTATTACCACTATATCCCCTAGGTTCACGACATTGCCCCTAACGTGAAGATGATTTAGCTGGGGGGAATTGAACCATGGACCTCATGCTATAATGATATAATGATATAATGAGCTACACTCGTGGGGGATATAATGATATGTTTATGCACTTTGAAGTTTAATAAATCTTGTTTCAAGTAACGTGATTTTCCTATAATCTTAGACATGAGGTTAAAGTGTAATATGGTATCATAATCCTTACTTTCTCTTTGGAGTTAAGTGATGTTGATTCTTGATTCCATGTGACCCTTTCATTGGTAGACTTAACGATGACTAAATAAAGATATTGGGTATCTTGGGGGACGTTGATGGGGGATGAAATCACCCTTTTAGATATGCTTTGAAACTATATTTAATTAGCTAAAAAATCATTTTTATCAAATGTAAAGAAACAATATAATAGTTTTAAATCTAAAAACATATAGTAAAAGTCAAAAGTAACTTCCTCATAAACCAGAATAAATTATTTTAAGTGGTACACCCTAAAATACAACAATAGATGTAGTCTATGCATTACACATTTTGGAGGGTATCTAACATATTTTCCGATCTAATTCGCCCATATCTCACAAAGATTTGTTGGAATCACAAGTTTGAGTTGTGAACTTTTCACAATTTGAGTACCCTAGGGATTTTTGAAGGTACTGAATCTATATGCGATCAAAATCTCATTTTAAACAACAAAGATCAAGGTTTAACAAAAAAATATTTTACAAACCAAAACATATAAATAATTAAAAACACCTACAACAATATTTATATAATACAACAACATGTTTATACACTTTAAAATTTAATAAATATCTTTTCAACAGGTGAGAAAATTTAACTTATCATAATTCAATTGTTAACCTATTTCCTTACGTCCATAAAAAACAAGTTCTTAACTAAACAGTTTAAAAACTCCAACCCCAGAAATTTAATAAATCTATTTCAAGTAACTTCATTTTTCCTATTCCCAAAAAAACAAAACAAAAACCATTCTCCTCGAGGCACAGACCTCGCTCACCTAGTCTTTGAATTTAATGGTAACATTGGCCAAAAGGTCCAACCATGAAAAACAAATATGAATATGCTGGAATTTGATATGCCTATAAGAGTCGAAGACTAGAGCAAAATTACCCCCTTTCCCAGCCATAGCTATGGCTTCATCATTTTCCTGCTCCCCCTTTCCGTCTACCTGTCTTCAAAAACCTTCATATACTTACAGTCCCACAGGTGCGGCGGTAGCGCTCAGGAGATTACAGCAGAGAAGAGGTATTACTTTGAGGAGAAGGTTGGTAGTTCGTATGGCGCCAGACGAAGAGAAAATGACGAAGCGTTCTCCCCTGGATTTTCCCCTAGTAAGTTAGTTATCTTCACAGATAGCTTTTAATTGACTTGCTTCCCTAAAATCGAGCTATATTTCTCACTGGGTTTCCTTCTATCGAGATGAAAATGATTTTTCTAATCAGTTCTAAATTGCCATTTAAGTAATTTATCTAAAATTCTTCATGTTCCTTTGACATTGGGTTTCCTTCTACTCAGACGAAAATGAGTTTTCATATCAGTTCTAAAATGCCGTTTAAACATTTCATCCGAAAATTTCCTGCAATACTCCTTTACACGTTTAATGGGTTTAATTTTCTATTTACATTGTATTTGTGACAATAGTTTTTTTCTTCTGGTTGGATATGATTAAGAGAAGTAATTTTAATCTAAACTGATTTGCAGGTTTAACTTTGAGAAAACACTGTTGTCTTAATAGTTTAAATGTTTGGGACATGATAAATTTATAATTCAAAAGGTTGTGTTCTTAATTATTATTATTATTATTTTGCCTTTTGGATTTGTTTATGGAAGGGTTTTCCAGAAACACCCTGGAGGTTCGGGCACTGCGTTGCATAACATGGACTTCCTGTGGCTTAAGTGTGAGGTCTGAGGGGTACTTAATTCATCAGATTAGTCCAGATCTCATTCTTTATTGACATGCCATTGGGATGGGCCATCCCAGAGGTGAAAGAACGGAACCTTGGTAGATGGTTCAATATTTCATCAATCTCACCGGTAAACCAAGTCCTCATTAGCAGTTTTGGATATTTAGGATGACACTAGTAATGGCTAACATTTTATGCCGGTGTGGGTGAATATCCAGGGGCATATTCTAAGATTTTATGGATCTTTTTGGGGCATATTTATCTATTATTTATTTTTTGCCAATAAAAGTTAAAACACAACTACAAACCTTGGATCGTCTAGAACAGGCACACCAACTGCATAGACTAGTACATTTTATGATTTAACACAACCCCTTGTCGAGTGCGGAATGCTCGCTGGTATACGAATCTGAGTCACCGTGGTGGTTAGTGCACCCACTCAATACTGGACCACAGCTTGGTGGGCTTCTGGGGGAAATTACGTGAAAAATAGTAACTTAGGTTGATGGTTCTCTGCTATTAGACCTAATCCTTGTTGGGTAAAAGTGTGGTTTACGGAGGGCAATCTGTGCCTTAAGGTTCTTTTTTGTTTGGATCCCTACATTAACATCTTGAAGTCACACTTGATTGTGACATACATCAATGGGAAGAGGATCCATATTTTGAACACCATAACTGAGCCTGTACGACTTTCCTCGTGGTGATGTTGTGCTACCTCGTCTGCAAGAACCGGCAAGGACTCCAACTACTCCAAAAGAAGTTTGCACAAAAGTAAGAAAGTAGAAGAAATCCTCAACAGCATCTCAACCAATGGTGACAAGAAGTCGTGCCCGCAATCTAGTTTAATTATGTATTGTTTTTATCTCTGGTTATGTAACAAGTCTGCGCAAATATACCGATGCAGGGAATTTTGGAATGTAAAGAGGTCAGTAACTTTTCAACAGGGGCTGTCAAGCCTCAGCTTTAGACCCTGGAAATATCATTATCTCTATGGATGAGATCCTTTTGTACGTCTGATGATTGACACTAGTCTCAATATTTTTTGCATAATTTAATCTATCTACCAGTTCTTGTTGAAAATAAAGAAGACAATTACAAAAATATAGATTTTTCAGGAATTCTCGAAGGCATATGCTGACAATTCTTTTGCTTGAGATTTTCAAAATAATAATTTTTTTACTTTCTTTTCCATGGAAGATCTTTAGATCTCTGAAAAAATGAATAATCTAAACCATAAACACAAATTCTAAACCGCAATGCTTTCTACAGACTCCAGTGAGCATAAACAACCTTTTTCAAGTGCAACTTATAATCTTCTCTTTTTCGTAACTGTCCTGCCAAGCCTTTATTATAACGTCACAAAGCACTAGCTCATAACAAGAAATATTCTAGAATCTACATTACTATAAAATCTTCACAAAGACTAACCTATATTTTGCATTTACAAACAAATAAAGTGTGTGCTTCTCAAATTCAAAATTAGTGGAGTAGAAGATGTTTATGCTTCTAATTGTAAAATACAGTCTACACCAAAAATGAATCAAAATCAGAAATGTCTAACGTTCCCCCAAGAGTAACAGTGCTATTTACTGGAATTGACCCCATGAATCTTTGAAAGTACATTGCAAAATATTTTGGGGGTTGAAATCCACCAGAGAATGGAAAATGCCACTTTGAAAACAAATTTTGATGCCATGGCCCATCTCAACCAACGGCGACAAGAAGTTGGGCCCACAATCTAGTTTAATTATGTATTGTTTTTATCTCTTGTTATGTAACCAGTTTGTGCGAATATACTCATGCAGAAAATTTTGCAATGTAAAGAGGTCAGTAACTTTTGAACAGGGGCTGTCAAGCCTCAGCTTTAGACCCTGGAAATATCATTATCTCTATTGATCTGATCTCTGAAAAAATGAATAATCTAAACCATAAACACAAATTCATTACAAACTTACGTATTCAAACATAACCACAAACTGTCAGGTAAAACACAATAAACCTCAACACTCTCTACAGACTCCAGAGCCTTATGTCTAAAATCCTGTGAGCATAAACTGCTTTTTTCAAGTGCAACTTACAATCCTTTCTTCTTCATAGCTTTCCTGCCAATGCCTTTATTATAATGTCAAAAAGCACTAGCTCATAACAAGAAATATTCTAGAACCTACATTACTATAAAATCTTCACAAAGACTAACCTATATTTTGCATTTACAAACAAATAAGGCGTGTGCTTCTCAAATTTAAAATTGTTGGAGTAGATGTTTATGCTTCTAATTGTAAGATACATTCTACATCAAAAATGAATCAAAATCAGAAATGTCTAACGTTCCCCCCAAGAGTAACAGTGATATTTACTGGAATTGACTCCATGAAAGTACATTGCAAAATATTTTGGGGGTTGAAATCCACCAGAGAATGGAAAATGCCACCTTGAAAACAAATTTTGAATGAGTAAAACACTCTAATTTGG
Organism: Pinus taeda; assembly: GCA_000404065.3. Classification (NCBI taxonomy): domain Eukaryota; kingdom Viridiplantae; phylum Streptophyta; class Pinopsida; order Pinales; family Pinaceae; genus Pinus; species Pinus taeda. The sequence continues at coordinate 227,598 of APFE030011226.1, forward strand.
AACACATGCTACCCTGTGCTTGAAATCAAAGAAATTGTTTCAGGAAAGTGGTAGGTTTGGTCTTCATGTGAACTATCGAGTGTGTTTGCCACATATGATAAATTCAACTGGTAAAACATTACCTCTTGGCAGCATCTAAGAGTATGTGAATGAATAGCACCTACTGCCACTAGACTCAACAATGGAACTTACCAAAACACTCATCGTATCAGCTTAGCCAGCTATGGTGAGAATGTGTTATACAAACTAAATGTTTATGGCTGTCTGTATAGCACTAAATTGCACTGAAACAGATACAGGAATGGATACGGAAATGGGGTTTGAAATGGATATGGCGAATTTTCAAAAAAATCAGATATGATACAACAAGGAAACAAGACACACACACACATATATATACATGACAAAATAAAAATTTCATATTGTTGAAAATATTAGCGAGGAAAGGGTTCCTTGATTTGTGCCTTAATCATAGGAGCCATAACGTCTTCCTTCTTGTGCATGACTTGAGTTCCTAAAAATTAAGAGATTCCCTATAGGTTAGGATGAGGTCCTATAGTTTAGGAATCAACCCCTAAAAATTAGGATGAGTCAGGATGCGGTTAACTGATGTGTTGAAATTGAAAGTTGAGTTCTTGATTTTCTAGTGTGAGTCGATTGAGGAAAAACAATGAAGGAGTTATTCATTGTTTTGGTGAGCACGAGTTGGAGAGACCAAGCAATAGGAAGCACGAGTTTGTGCATGGAGCTTGTGAGAGGCAGAGTGTGGAAGAGAAACTTGTGCACAAATTGATAGAGGGTAGCAAAAGATCAACAGTCTTGCAAAGTTTTCAAGCTTAGATCAAGCATGAAAGACAAGTGCGTTTTTCAGATTGAAACAGTGGTATCTGTAAGGGATCAGTTGCTTGGTTTCTATCAATAAAATTCTCAAGCAAGCAGAGGGTTTTGCTAGTTGGGTTCCCTATAAAAAATATTGTGTTTTGCTACTGTGTGACTGATTTATTTATGTGCTTATTCCGCTGTATCTAGTAGAGAATTTCTGTGTTTATGTGAGAAGAAATTTTATTTCAGATTGCTCATATTAGCATATCAGAATTTCGTGGATTTTCTACATGCTATGAGAGCTTGGATCAGAATATAGATAGCACATCAAAAGAGCAAATTCTTCATAGAGAAGGGGCATATTGTCTGAGGTAGCCGCAACCACTATAGGCATCTGTTCAAGAGAAGAAGGACGTGAGTTCTGGGTCTTTTATGTGCCTTGAGATAGAATGAGTTTAGGGCAGAGCTGGCAGATGTCTGAGGGTTGTTTTGGAGTACTAAATCTCTTAAGAAATAGGCAGCAATTATGTGCAAGGATTGGAAGGAGGTCAAGCTCCTGAAGCTGAGTTTTTGGCGGGCCGTCAGGCCTTACAAAGTTCAAACAGCTGGAATAGTGGTCGAATTACCACAGAAGGCAACACAGGAGATGGCTTGATTAGAAGAGAGGATAGCGCAGTTCTGGAGTGAATCTGAGGTAGAGTTGAAGGGCTGTGGCAGCTACTACAGGTGGTCCTAACCAGGGCCAAGATCCCAGAAGAATAGTGCACAAGCCGAGGTTTTCAGACAACTGGAAGGAAGAGTCTTCAAGAGGTGTATATGCCATTCTAAGTTGATGTATTTTGCAGGGTGATAGTCCAGGTTGGACAAAGATTTGTTTGGCATCTTAAGAGCAGTGAGGAGGGCTGCTAGTAGGTTTCAAAAGGAGGCTCAAGTGCAAATTAGAGAAGGAATTTTGGTCTGCTAGGAGATACTTTTAGAGGCCCTAAGTACAGTTCTTGTGAATGATTACAAGGCTGTTAGTGGGTAGGTTTTAGAGAGCTCCTAGGGGAGGCGGTATGGCTTACCAAGGGTTGAGAGCAGATCACTGTCTAGAGGGTGCATCGAACTTCATAGCTTGGAAAGTGAGGATCACGATAGCGCTGGAAGATAATGGGGTGGGGGAGTATATGAAGCAGGCGATAGCACCAACTCAAGACCCCCAACAATTGGCCCAACATAATAATAATGATATCAAGGAAAAGAGGATCATTTTAGAAAGGCCAAAGATCATATAGTGCCTCACATCCATGAGAAGAAGAGAGTGTATGAGATGTACAATACAATCCTAAAGGTGTATCAAAATATGTTAGTTTTTGTAGCATCAGAGGTGTTATACTCTCGAAACGTTGTGGAGAGGCTAAAAGCAATGTTGCAGTAATTGTTATCGGGATTTAATCGGCGAGGGGAAAAAATCGTAAAAATCGGGAAAAAATCGTAACATACAAAAATATATATATATATATTTTTCAATTTTTTTTAATATCTAAAGCATCTACAACATAAAATAAATACATTGACACATAAATATGATAAAAGAACTAATATATAAGATGTTTAATATCATTTCTAGTGCTACATCACACATAATAGTGAATTATGTCATGAATAGTAAGTCCTAACTTATGACTCCCAACTTAGCCTCAAAATATCAACGAAAAATATAATAATGTATCTCATGAGTTATATCATGAGTCATAATGTCATATACAATGAAATGAACCAAATAATTAAAGTCTAATACTACTGATTTCCTCTGCCCCTCTTGCAAAAAAATGCAATAGTTTTCCCTTTCCCTCTAGATGTAGATGCCGGTGGAGTTGGCAGTGGACTCTGCTGTGCTCTAGAAGCTGAAGAACTAGGAGCTATAGGAGGTAGACCACGTTCTCTACTGCTGGCAGGGGTAGCCCGGGTAGGTGGTGTCACCTCTTCCTCTTGTTGCTCCGCTTCCTCCTCCTCCTTCTCCTCCCCCTCCACTACCTCCTGCTCTAACCAATCATTGACAGACTCCATGAGAGACCTTTCGGCCTCAACTCTCCATGCAGCAGTGGTGTAAATCCCATCCAATGAGATGGCCTCCACATCAGGTGTCCTCTCAAGTTGCCTCACCCACAATCGAAGATTGTAGTAGACGTAGACCATGTCATTAAGTCGTTGGGACTCCAACCTATACAAAGATCATGAAATAATAATTAATAATTATAAATAAAAAAATATTGTTTAATGAATTCAAAAATTTATTTGGAAATTTGCAATATTTTAAGTGTTAAGTTTTAACCTGTTGCGTTTCTTGTTGTGTATTTTTTCAAATACACTCTAGTTGCGCTCGCATCTTGAGGAGCTACATGTTTGGCTGAGGATTCGAATGGCAAGCTTTTGCAGAAGGGGTACCCTGGCACCATACATTCTCCACCATGCATCTACAACAAAATTACAAATAAAATTTTAAATAAACACAAGAAAAAAATGAAATTTGAAAGTTGAAGCAAAGTATGAAGTTATGAACTTGAAGAGACAATGAAATTTGAAACAAACTAAAAAATACTTGGCATTTTAGTCGTCCTATCAGTCACAACCATGTCAAAGCCAAATGTGCCACCTGGCATCTTGTATGTCTCAATTTCTTTGGAGATTTCTGTACGTTCTGCTGGAGATCACACCATCCTATGAACACAGGTTAAGAATCCATTCATGATCTCAACATCAAATACAAACCCACATGGGTAAGAAAATGCGGAGTTCAGGTAGATCCCTGCAACATGAATGGGACGATGGAGTGTGTTGTTCCATCGTTTATTAATCACTTCCCATAAGAGGATTTGTTTCTGAAACCCGTCATCTCCCTTATCATCGTAGTAGGTTTGAATGGATTCTTTCGCTCTGTCCATGGCCTCATACAAATAGCCCATTGTGGGCTTCTCACCATCAACTAATTGAAGAACCTTTACCAAGGTTCAGTAACGGTGCACACCTTTTGCACTCCCGCCCATAAGTTTTCTTGGTATGAAACTACTCTGCATATGGCCTCTCCCTCTGGTTTGTGGCTCATTGTCAAAGCAGGCCACTCCTCTGAAAGAAACATTCTTTTCACATCCCACATAAAATTCAAGAGGGATTGAAGAGATATAAAACTAGTGGCAAACCGTGTAATGGCGGGGCGCACCAACTCTTTGTTGTTGGTGAATTTTCTCATCAAGCTAAGCATAGATGTATGATTATATATAAATTTTGTAATGCTCTTTGATGACTCAACAATATCTTTGACAAAGGAAATTTTCCCTATGTCCTCCAACATCAAATCAATACAATGTGTAGCACAAGCTGTCCAAAATAAAGTAGGATGCCTCTCTATAAGCATCCTGCCAGCAACAATGTAATTTGCAGCATTGTCCATTATGACTTGGAAAACATGTTCTGCACCCCCCTCCAAAATAAATACATCCAGCAGATCACATAAAGTTTTTGCATCTTTGATATGTGAAGATACATCAATAGATTTCGTAAACGTTGTCCCCTTGGGACAACTAACCAAGAAGTTTATAAGGGTTCTCCCATTTTGGTCGGTCCAACCATTTGACATCACAGTGCATCCTGTTTGTCACCATGATGCCCTATACTCCTCCAATCTTTTGGTGCAGTCAACCTTTTCATTTTGAAGAATTCGGCCTTTAAAGTCATCATAAGAAGGGATTTTGTACCCTGGGCCAACAGTTGCAATAACATCGACAATAGGCTGGAAAAATGGATTTTTCCTTGCAACGTTGAAAGGAATATCACTCCAAAGGAGAAATTTGGCCAACAACTTGTCAACTTGTTCTTCCTCAGTGTTTTTAAGCATTGAAGTGATAGATGGCTGTGAACCAGGCGTGGTTCTAGGAGCAAAAAATGATGAGGCAGCTACTGGGTTGGTTGTAGATATTGCTGCTGAAGTAGAACCAGTGCCACTTCCTTGTTCACTTGAGCCTAACACAACCTTTTTTAGTTGCTTCTTCATTTTTGCTTTGGCGTCTCTATTGTGCTCTAAATTTTCCAATGATCTCATGGCTTTTCGGATGATTTCAGGATTTGTATTTGAGTAAGGCCCTACATCAAATCCAGGGATTTGTGCAAGGTGACACTTCAATCTGTAAATCCCCCTTGACATATGCTGCCCACACAACTTGCAAGACAAGTTCATTCTATCAAACCCTCCATCAAGTTCACCAAATTCCTACACACGGTCCAATTTCTTTGGCATGTTGGTAACTTGGTTGAACTCTGGATTTTTGAGTTTTAAATTTGTAAGATGAAGTTTGAAGTTTGACTTTGAACTTTGAACTTTGAAGTTGAATGGTGAACCTATGACAAAATAAGGATTACAATTTACAAGTTACAAACTTACAATTTACAAAAACTAAAAAAAAATTACATACATGAGTAACATGACAAAACACATGGAATTTTTGACAATTTAAGTTTTTAACAAACAAAATGAAAATAAAAAACCCCATCAAATCTATTCAAAAATATTTGATAACCCATTGAATTTTTTTGATAAACAATGGGTTATCCAGATTCCAAACCCAACCAAAAACATAAAAAAAAACCAAAACAAAGTTACAAAACACAAAGGTTTGGTGCCCGTACCGGTTTGATGGAGAAAATTCGTCTCCTCCTTAGCTCTCAATTCGTTTTTCTCCTCCAATCAGCTGATTCACCTCCCAAACGACAAAGAAATTTGCTAGGTCGCTCCAAAACCCCGTCGCTGCTGTTGTTTGTGCAAATGATTTTCCAAAAATCATGTTTTAGTCTTTTTAAATGCGCTGCCTGCATGGTCCACGATTATTTCACTTCGAATTGCGATTTTTATGAAAAAATCGCAATTATTTCAAAAAATCGCGATTTTTTCATAAAAATCGCCGAAAAAAATATGTGTATTTATCAAGCGATTTTATTGTTAAATTTTGGAAATTGCGGTTTTTTGATTATCACAATTTTCGCAACATTGGCTAAAAGACATGAGTTCTCCAAAACCCAAAAATCGTTTTTGCAAATTCCATCTAGAGATGGTTCAATTAAATTAATTGACCATAATTGAAATTTTCCTAGGTCTAACTTAGGAAAAAGGGTTTAATTAATGGAATTAATTGAGAAAGGCGTGAATTATCTGAGAACTCACACAGATTGACTTAGAGATAATCTCAATCATTGATTAAGTTTTAATCATGGTTGTTGAAGTCTCAACTGGAGATTATAACAAGTTGATAGGTAGATGGAGGGCACACTTTGGAGACCACTTGAAGGTGAGGAGCACTTGAGAGTGTGAGACCAGTTGCAAATGCTCAGTGATCTAGACAAATTGATTCTCTAGTGTAGGTGATTCAGCAGGAGTGATCAAGTAAGAGATCGAGTAGCAAAGTGTTAGAGGGGTAGAGATCGTGATCTAGAGGAGGATTTCCAGATCCGAAATAGGTAGAATTGAGTGATTGAAGTATTCCACAGTGCAACTAATTTAGATTAGCCGCAAGGGCCGGGCATAATTTCCTAACGGGTCGCAGTTATAGGCGCGCAGGTTTTCCCATTACAGTCATGAGGATCGTGTGGGTTTTCCCAAGACAGCCCCAAGGATCGATCAAAAGCTGCGAGGGCACGCATAGAGGTTGGATGGCTAGTTTTCAGAAGCTGATGTTTGCGTGTGGAGGGAGAGAACCTTCTCTCCAAATATTTTCTGTCAGATCTTGTTGATTGTATAGCCAACTGGGCTTCCAAAGATTGCACTTAGATTTTCACTATTGCATAATAAAATAAATCCTCAGCTGCTGCACTGGTTTTCCCACGTTGGGTTTTTCCGAGGACATTTGTCCAAAAATAAGGTGTCAATATTTTTGTGTGTGCTAGCAATTTCTCAGTTCCTATTTTTGCTTCCACAATACTTTGTTTGGTGAAGAAATTGCAGTGTGATTAATTTGGTATTAATTAGAAAATTAATAAACTGTTAATCAATTAGGAGAATTAATTCCAGTTGCTGCATTTCAAGGGAATTTTTTACATGTTATCAAAGCATATTTGACGGACAAGAAGCTTAAGGGTGAAGGGAAAAATTTGCGGTTCAGAGGGAGTTGCAGAACGAATTTTTTGGAGGGCCGCATGGGTTAGCTTAGATCAGCCGTGAGATTTCCTATACAAATGTGTGGATTGCGCGAGTTCAGATTGAGCAATTACACGAGTACATAAAAAGCCGTGAGTGCAGTGTAGGCAGAGCAAAAGAAACTCAGATTTTCGCAGAGCAGATTCTTGTCTAAGCACAAAGGTTTTGCAGTAGTTGCTAGAGTAGAATCAATGTTGGGTGGAAGATAAAGTGCACACGCAGAGGACGTTTTCTCTCAGAGGGTTTCTAGCTTCAAAAATCCAAATTTTCCAGTTGTAGGTGGCGATAACAGTTAGCAGAATTGTGCATTCCAGAAGGGAGTGCGAGTAGCAGTGCAGGAAGCCAAGCAGGAAGGGAGAAGATTCCTGGTTATTTCCCAGTTATTTGAGTTATTCAAATTCTTGCATCTTTTTGAGATTTCTAGAAGAGGTCATGCAAGTTTGCTAGAATGCAGATCTGGACAACAGATCGACTTCTAGTTGTTGGGACAAGTGCTAGAGGGAGTATGAGTTGTCTAGTGTGAGTTGCAAAGCGAAGAAGGGTCTCAGCTAGGGACAAGGCTCAAAAGGAGATAGTGGGGCACTAGATTCAGGAGGAGACAAAGTATGAGACTCCAATGTGCCATAATGGGCAGGGTCCAGTGCAAAAGTAGCTAGGAGATCAGTTAGATTAGTCCCAATTGTTTCAGCAGGATCATCACCTTTGCTACAGGGGCCCACAGTATCATAGTAGTAGGATTCAGTGTTAGCAGGTGCAATCAGTCATTGAGATGACAACTATAAATCTAGTTGCAGTCAGTACACATGAGATAGTTGCAGAGCTAGATGTAGCCTGTGCGAATTGCCCAGTTGCAGTATGCAGGTGCAGTTCCAACCAGGGGATTCCTAGCGTAGAGCTATGCAGTCCAGTTTCCAGTCAGGAGGACAATGCAAGTTGCCAAAAGAGAGCAAAGAGATTTCCCATAGAGAGATCAAGACTCAGAGGGAGTCTAGTTTTAGAGGGAGCATCCCTGTGGAAGTTGGTGCTTCAGGATTTAGGGAGATCAGACTCATTATTGCAGTAGTTGCAGCAACAATGCGAAGATAACAACAAAGTAGCAGTATGAGTAGATCAGAGTTCACAGTTGCAGAGGTTTGGCCAGGGTCCATCGAGGTGAGCATCAAATGGTGTCTTCCTCATGGATCATTACCTTGCTACAGGGGCCCACAATATTCAGTAGCAGGAAGATCAGTGTTAGTGGTTGTAGTCAGTTTCAGAGTGATAGTTAAGACTAGTTTTAGTACGATGTTGAGGAGCGGAGGGTAGTGTTGATAGTAGTGCAAAATCAACAACAATGTAGATTCCCCTGTGGACAGGGTAGAGGCTAGTAGCAGTCAGATACTCAGGAGATAGTTGCAACACAAAAACACAGTTGATTCAGTATTTTGGATGCTTCTTAGTTGTAGCAGCAACAACAACAATTGAGAGGGAGTTGAAGCGTAGATGTAGAATTGGCAGCAAGATAGTAGTCTAAATAGCAACGCAGATGCAACATCAGAGTTGCGCAGTAGTTGGTGGGCAGTGGTAGGCGGAGGATGATGCAGAGACAGAGTGTTGGAGCAATTCAACACTTGAATAGTTTCCTTGCTAAGAGGGAGTGTTAGTTTTTGTAGCATTGGAGGTGTTTTAGTTTCAAAACTTTGTGGAGAGGCTAAAACACATGAGTTTTCCAAAACCCAGAAATCGTTTTTCTAAATTCCACCTAGAGATGGCTCAATTAAATTAATTAACCATAATTAAATTTTTTCTAAGTCTAACTTAGGAAAAAGGGGTTAATTAATAGAATTAATTGAGAAAGGTGTGAATTATCTAGAAACTCACACAGATTGACTTAGAGATAATCTCAACCATTGATTAAGTTTTAATCATGGCCATTGAAGTCTCAACTAGAGATTATAAGAAGTCGATAGGTAGATGGATGATACACTTTGGAGAACACTTGAAAGTGAGAAGCACTTGAGAGTGTGAGACTAGTGGTAGGTACTCAATGATCTAGATAGATTGATTCTCCGGTGCAGGTGATTCAGTAGGAGTGATCAAGTCAGAGATCATGTAGCAAAGTGTTAGAGGGGCAGAGACCGTGATTCGGAGGAGGATTTCTAGATCCAGAAGAGGTAGAAGTGAGTGATTGAAATATTCCAAAGCGCAGTTAATCTAGATCAACTGCAAGGGTCGCGCGAAATTTTCTGACAGGTCGCAGTTACGGTCGCGCGGGTTTTCCTATTATAGACGCGAGGATCGTGCGAGTTTTCCTAGCACAACCGCACGGATCGATCAGAAGCCGCGAGGGCTTGCGCAAAGGTTGGACAATTAGTTTTCAGAGGCTAGGGTCTGCTTGTGGAGGGAGAGAACTTCTCTCCAAATATCTTCTATCAGATCTTGTTGATTGGATAGCCAACTAGGCTTCCAAAATTGCACTCAGATTTTCATTTCTGCATAATAAAATAACCCTTCAACTATTGCATTAGTTTTCCCACATTGGGTTTTTTCGGGGACATTTGTCCAAAAATAATGGTGTTAATATTTGTGTGTGTGTGCTAGAATTTCTCAGTTCCTATATTTGCTTTCATAGTACTTTCTTTGGTGAAGAAATTTCAGTGCAATTAATTTGGTATTAATTAGAAAATTAATAAATTGTTAATCAGTTAGGAGAATTAATTCCAATTGTTGCATTTCAAGGGAATTTTCACAGAGTACCAGTGATACCAGGAAGCTTGCTCTTAAGTTGAGGAGCATTTATATGAGCAAGGATGAGCCCATCATCCCATATTTGACAAGGTTCACTCATGTACGAGATGAGCTAGGTGGGGTGGGTGTCGTTGTATCTGATCATGGTCTTGTGAGTTTTGCCTTACTTGGACTTCACAAGTTGTGGAAAGGGTTCCAGGATGCTGTTAGTGGGAGAGAGAACTTTCCAAATTGGGAAAGGTTTTGGACTGACTACATACAAGAAGAGATCCGAAGAGGAACCATAGAAGGGAGATCAGTTATGACAAAGGACGAGGAGCACTGTGCCCTGGCAGGCAAGAGTAGCAAGGCCAAGGGTAAGGACCAAGGAGAGGTCGAGTCCAGTCAGAAGGGCAAGAAGTAGTATCTAAGCAAGATCAAGTGCTTTCATTGCCATGAGTTTGGACAATATGCTTCTAAGTTTCCTGATAAGAAGAAGGGGGCCACAAAGGATCATGCTGTTGCATCAACAGAGGTAGATGAATTTTCTACCTAGTTCGAGAAGGATTTCTCCAACTATATTGATTTAGGAGCTTTCTTCCACATGATTGAGAACATGAAGAGTTTTAGCCACCCGAAGGAGAAAGACACATAGTTTCAGATTGAGCTTTGAGATGATGGTCAATATGCAGTTAGAGGAGTTGGTACTATCAACTTTCAGAGGGAGTTAGGTAATTCCCTTCATCTCAGAGATGTTCTTTATGTTCTAGGATTGAGGCAAAATCTTGTTTTGGTAGCTACCCTTGAGGACAAGGGATATGAATCATATGATATTATCTTCAGCAGAGGTAAGGTGTATCTCCAACACTTAGCTTCTAGATGTAAGAAGCATATAGGTGTGAGGGTGAACAATCTCAACAATTTGTAGGTAGAGACAGGTGCAATCTTGAGCAATAAGGTAGGGAGTGCACAAGTAGAGAAGTGGTGGTTGAGCTCTCAAGATGGAGCCTCAACCAGTATCTCAGTTTCTGTCTAAGCTAGTTGGAAGTTGGGTTGATCAATAGGATGATGATGATGAAGACCATAGCCCAGGGCGAGTGGAGGTAGCCACTCAGTCAGAGACTTCTAGTATAGGGAGAGTTCGAGCCAAGTTGGCAGAGGATTTGGTTAAGGGAGATCAAAAGAGAGTTGAATCTCCTAGCATCAGGAAGCAACCAAGAGGGCTTAATATTCAACCCTAGTCTATTGTTGAAGGAGGACATTATACAGTGAAAGTGGGCAGCCTCCGTACCTTTGACTTGTCTTCATCAGAGCAACAAAGGAAGGCAAAAGTGGGCAACCAAAGCGCTGTTCACAAACAGAGTTGTGAACAACTAAAAGAAGTCCCTATGTGTTGCATCCTTGATGGACAAAGGACCAGCTAGAGGGCAAACTGTTTGGGCCAAAGTTCAGTGACACAAAAGGAGTTGTGATCATTGATAGTGGCAAATTATGGACTTACAGAACATGGTGGGAAAGAACAAGTCTTCAAAGCAGGTTCTGCAAAAGAATACAGGGAAACCTTCTAGTTTAGAGGGAGCAAATACAACAACAAGAACTCGGTACAGTTGAAGACAGATCCAAGTGGATGAGGTTCTTCCACGAACACCTTCCTCGCTAAGAGGGAGTGTTGAAAATATTAGTGAGAAAATGGTTCCTTGATTTGTGCCTTAATCATAGGAGCCAGAACGTGTTCTTTCTTGTGCATGACTCGAGTTCCTAAAATTTAAGAGATTCCCTATAAATTAGGACGAGTTCTTATAATTTAGGAATCAACCCCTAAAACTTAGGACGCGTTAGGATGCAGCTAACTGATTTGTTGAAATTGAAAGTCGAGTTTTTGATTTTCTAGTGTGAGTTGATTAACAAAAAACACAAGTGATTGAGTTTCAAATGGTTGACTTGAAATAGGATGAGTTGCATGAGTAGTTAACTCAATGCTAACTCAATCAATCACACAATCATTCCTTAATTAGAAAATTCACTAATCTTAACCATTCATATTGCCTTTAAAAGGAGGAATGAAGGCACAAGTTATTCATTGTTTTGGTGAGCATGAGTTGGTGAGACCAAGCAATAGGAAGCATGAGTTTGTGCATGGAGCTTGTGAAAGGCAGAGTGTGCAAGAGAAAATTGTGCACAGATTGATAGATGGTAGCAAAGATCAACAATCTTGCAAGGGTTTCATTCTTAGATCAAGTAGGAAAGACAAGTGTGTTGTTCAGACTAAAACAATGGTATTTGTAAGAGATCAATTGCTCAGTTTCTAACTTTCTATCAATAAAATTATCAAGCAAGCAGAGGAATTTCTCATCTGGGTTCCCTATAAAAAATATTGTGTTTTGTTATTGTGTGACTGATTTATTTATGTTCCTATTCCGCTGCATCTAGTAGAGAACTTTTGTGTTTATGTGAGAAGAAATTTTATTTCAGATTGCTCATATTAGCAGATCAGAAATTCATGGATTTTCTACACATATTACCATTCATCTTTTAGAATCTAGATTCTATATTTAAAAATACAGAGTCATCATCATGAATTCAACATAAACATATTATCATCATCAATTCAACATAAATTTTAAACATTGTCATCATCATTAATGATTATTATAACATTCAACATATCATCAAGTTTCTGTTTCCAATTTCAATCATCAACATCATTACCAAAATTAATAATGCTAAATGCATACTACACAGTACAAATTACAAAATGAACTATGACTGGCAGACTACTATCATATGATATATTATGGTATTCAATGTTCATTGCTCAAAAGTTTAAAACATCATCATAAATAAATTTTACATATCATCAAATATGTCTTCATCCATGTAATTAAGATGTTGATTTGGATCCTCTCCATGAGTGGGAGCATTGCTGCCATGTCCACTTGAAGATGCAATTATTGGTGCCTCCTTATCAAACAAAGTCATATGAGACGTGGCATTCAACATCGTAACCAAGTCAGAAAACTCTGGAAATGGATCCAAAAACCTTGAAAATGCCTGAAACATTTCAGAAATAGGATCTCGTGTTTCCAAAAACACTGAAATGCTTCAGAAATAGGATCCTACGTTTCTAAAAAAACTAAAACGTTTCAGGAACAGGATCCTGCATTTCCAAAAAAATTGAAACGTTTCAGTGCTGTCTCAGTGTCGTTTTTGTTTCCGAAATTCTCAACGACGTTTCTGGGGTTTTGGAGGGACCTTTTTGGTAACTTAGCAGACTTAGAAAATCTTGAGCTAATGATTTTTCTTGTACTAGAGGTTCAGTGTCTTCGGCCTGATTTGCCTAACTCACATTTGTCGAGGACTTGATGTACTTTGTATTTGTTTCCTTGAATCATGTGGCACTGGTTTTTCAATCTTTAGTTTCGGGGTTACCTTTTCATGTTGATTTTCTTGAGGTACTGGATGTGATTGAACCAGGCGATTTATTTGTGATGCTTTTTCTTCTTCCTAAACTTGTTAGGGCATTCAGCTGCAATGTGGCTTGTTTCAAAACAAGTTCTACATCTCAAAGAGACTCTCATGATCCAATTTCTGGGTCTAGGAATAGTTTTTACCTATCAAAATAATTTTTATTGGGAACCCTTTATTGAAATCCATTTCCACGCAAATTCCTACATATGTTGCTATGCTACACATTTGGGTTTCTAGAGAGGCAAAATGGAACTTTCCAAGAGGGGACTTAGGCAAGAACATTGAAAGAGGGAGACCAAAGCTTCATACACAGAGTTGAGCTACCCCAAAACCACGGACCTGTATTAAGAACCAGATCTCTATTTCTAGCAATGTCAAACTCAACAATAAAGAATCCCTTCTCACAGGGCTGCATGAAGATTTTTTCTTTAATCACTGTCCAATATTTTGAGATCCAATCATGTAGATATGCTAGTGGAGGCCAAAACCCATTAAATTGACAAACCAAGCTGTTGGAATTGAGATAGTCTACTTCGTATTTCAGCATCACTTCCCCATGGGAATGGAAATGGCAGGGGCTTCATCCACCAAAAAGAGGGAAGGCAAGTAGAAGGCTCTTTTTGCACAACATCTTTGAAGGAATGACCTCTAGGAGCACCACCTTTGATATTAGATGCGGACTCCACACTAGAGGGAGATCTGTGGCTCATTTTCGCTGTAGAGGAGGATGAGGTCCCTGATGGTGCCATGGAAATGTGCTGAGGTTGTAGGTTGAATAGACATAACATTGTTAAAATTGGCAACTAGGGCCAAACTCCATGTGGGTCATATTATTTATGGCAGCTGATATTTTTATTGGATCCCTCTCATTGAGAGGTGTAGGATTGATCTAAAGATCATCCGATTCCGATAAGTATTTATGAAGTTATGAATTTATTTATGTTATGGACAAATTGTTAAGTCGGCCAACAACTTATGTAGGCTTAGAAGCCCGATAGTCATGTCTATTCAACCTCTACGTTTTAGTATAAATAGAAGAGGACTGCAAGTCATTTCTACACACACTTGGATCTCTTCCTCTCTCTATTTGTCTTTGGGTTTTAGTAGGAGGAGAGATCCTAAGGAAAAGCCGGAACTGCTCGAAACGCCAGAAAAGCCAGAGCAGCTGGAAAAGCGGAAACTGCCAGAACAGCCAGAAACGCCGGAAAAGCCAGAAATATCGGAAAAGCCAGAAAAGCCGGAAAAGTTGGAAAAGCCGAAAAAGCTAGAAATGCCAGAACTGTTTGAATTGCCGGAAAATCCAGAACTGCCGGAAAAGTCGGAACTATCGGGAACTGCCGAAATAGCTGGAGCATCTGTCTCCGAAGGAAGGCAGCATGATGTATGAGATCATGGGCAACATAATAAGCAACATGATGATATGAGCATGGGCAACTTTATGATGAATAAGACCATGGAAGTTGCAGCATGATGAGCAACATGAAGATGAGAGCAACTCAGTCATCAAGGTTCAACACATGTGACAGTATAGCAAGGTGTCACACGATAATGTGCAGCAAATAGACGAGATGCAACACTATGATAGGTGAACGAGTCACCTTAGAGAATCAGTTGAAGCAATATGTCTTCAACTGATCTCATGCCATATCCAAAGTCAAAGTGTTGACTTCTATTGTAAATGTACTCTCTTTCTTTCTCTGCTGAAATTTGAAGAACATAAAAGAAGAATTGATCAATGGGTTTCCCCAACATTGGGGTTTGTCCCAGCCTAGCGCCACATCTTGTGTCCTTTTGTCTTGGCTTGTCTTCTGCGATTTATATTTATGTTCTATCTGCAGTTTACTTTATGCTGATGTGATTGCTAATGTGGAAAAGAAATTGAAATAAATTGCTCTAGCATAGAACATACCTAAAACTAACATGGTATCAGAGTTGAGGTGAAGACAATGCTCAAGGAAGAGTGAAAGAGCAATCACCAAAGATAATAGGGACAAGACAAAAGGATCAATGGGTTCTACATCTCTCTTCTAAGTTCGCAAAGGGTGAAGTCGAAGCAGAACATATTATCAGAATGGCGTAGCTAAAGTTTCTGATGGCCTATCTAAAGATCACTTCATTGGAAAGTTCAGATCTAAGGGTGGATGCCTTGGTTGCAATAAGTTTGGCCATTATGTGAAGGAATGTCCGAAGGTAATGCAGGTCATCAAGGAAATGGTCGATTCTTCAAAGAAAGCAAGGAATCCCGAATCACTTTTATGTACCTGATTGCAAGAAGAACCTGGTGACCATCTCGGAAATGGAAGTCAAAGGTTTCAGGGTGGCACTCATTGATGGAAAGGTACGTGTTTGGAAATAGAATTTTCAAAGATGTTTTTGAGTTCAGGGTTGTATCAAATTGTAGGAAGTCCACTGGGGACCATGTCCATTGTCACGTAGCAATGAAGGTCTGTGAGTCAGATGGTGATAGGGATGCCTGAATTCAAAAGGAGCATGAAAGTACATGTCTGAGATGTACGGAAGGAAAATCTTACAAGGGGACCATTCCCCTCATGTAGCAGGTCCACAGGTCTGGAACAACCCAAGGGGTCTGAGATTGATGATTAGGAATCTCGCATATGCAAGTGGAAGAAAGCCCTCTATGGCTTGAAGCAAAACACCTTGGGCATAGTATGAGAGGATCGATCGCTGTCTGATAAAGCTGAGATCCACTAGGAGTGAAACGGATCCAAACCATTCGAAGGTTGTGGATGATAGACCTCTCATACCAGCACCTTATGAAGACGACCTACTTCTAACAGGTGCAAATCCGCTCATTTGCAGAAGTAAGAGGGAGTTGGATACCAAATGTGGAATGGTGAATTGCAAGCCTGTGACTACCTCGAGGATCTTAACTTTTAGAGGTTATATGGTAATGATGTCAGACCAGATTTGGGAAATGCCTCTGCATCTCATAAGCTCATTCGCGTTGATGTTCTTGGTGAACTTCCGTCTAGACATATGTTTTGCAGTTAGCATGGTGAGCTCATATTTGGTTGAACCTCACTGGATTGGTGCCAAGAATCTTCTGAGATGTCTTCGAGGCACAATCTCTCATGGATTGAGATACACTGCCGGAAATATGAAACTGCGTGATTATTCAAATGTTGATTGCTCAGGCAGTGTGGAGGATCACTAGAGCACTTCTTAGCGCTGTTTCTTTTTGGATATGCTTCGATATCATGGATGAGCAGGAAGCAGAAGTCGATTGTTATAAGCACCGCTGAGACTAGATACATATCTAGGAGTATGATCTCGTATGAAGCTGCCTGGTTGGGGAAGCTCTTCAAGTGAGCTGTTTGTACCACTGTGATTCTCTATGACAACCAGAGGTGGAATTCGATTATTGAGGAATCCCGAATTTGACGATTGCTCCAGCAGATAGACATTAGATACTACCTTATCTGGGATATGGTAAGTTTATGAGCAAGGAAGCTCCATCGCTATGAGATGATGTACAGGTCGCTACACTTTGTCTACGCCCCGGGGGAAAGATCAAATCTGTGATTTTCCCGAATGACTTGGAGTCGTCAAGAGACCGTTTGTACAAGGGTCCTGCATGTTGTACCAGTGTTGTTAAAATCGCAATATTATCGCTTTATCACGATTTTTTCCCGCTGCCGATATTATCGCGAGTAATACTCGCGAATTTTTTATACCCGATTTTTTGAAAAAATCGCGATTTTTTCCGATTTTATCACGGATCATCGGGGCAGCGAGGTTTTATAATGAAATTTTCGTTTTTTTTTGGCATTTCATTTGCACAGTTAGGCACGTGGAGGGCAGAGGAACATTGGAGAGGGCTTGGAGATATTGCTTGGAGAGGGTTTGGAGATTTTTCAAGTGCTTAGAGGAGAAAATCAAGAGGAGACCGATTATCTCCATAGAAACAGTATGGGGATCAATTTTTTTTCTGTTTTCATTGTTTTTAAACATTGTTTTTGTATTTTTTCATTGTTTTTGGTTGGGTAACTTGGTATGGACAACCATTTTTTTTTTTTCATTTTCATTGTTTTTAAACATTGTTTTTGTTTTTTTCATTGTTTTTGGTTGGGTAACTTAGATTTGGAATGGGGTTTATGAAATTTGTCCAATGAATTTTTTGTTTTTGTTTTTTTGGTTGGGTTTGGATTCTGGAATGGGGTTTTTGATGTATTGTTTTACTTTTTTTAGTTTTTTTTGGTTGGGTTTGGATTTTGAAATGGGGTTTCTTAAAATGTATGTAATTTTTTTTAGTTTTTGTACAATGTAAAAATTAAAATACTAAATTGTAATTTTGTAACTTGTAAATACTAAATTGTAATCCTTATTTTTCCATAGGTTCACAACTTCACCGAAAGACCTTTCAAGTTTTCAATTTCAAAGTTCAAAAACAAACATGCCAAGGAAATTGGATCCTTTTTGGGAATATGGTGAACCTAAAGCTCTGAATGATAGACTACACTTGACTTGCAAGTTGTGTGGCCACCCTATGTCCGGGGGGGGGGGGTGTACAGATTGAAGTATCACCTTGCACAAATCCCTGGATTTGATGTGGGGCCTTGCACAAATACAAATCCTGAATTCATCTGAAGAGCCATGAAAGCATTGGAAACTTTAGACCAGAATAGAGATGTCAAAGAAGAAATGAGGAGGCAACTAAAAACGTCAGCTGAAACCACTGGCACTGGTTCTACTGCGGCATCAACCAATCCGGTAGCTGCCACATTATTTTTTGTTCTTCGAACCCCACCTGGTTCACAGCCATCTATCAGTTCAATGCTAAAAAGAACTGAGAAAGAACAAGCTAACAAGTTGCTGGCAAAATTTCTCCTCTAGAGTGATATTCCTTTTAGCATTGTAAGGAATAATCCATTTTTCCAACCTGCTGTTGATGCTATTGCAAGTGTTGGCCCAGGGTACAAAATCCCTTCTTATCATGATTTCAGAGGCCGGATTCTTCAAAATGAAAAGCTTGACTGCACCCAAAGATTGGAGGATTTTAGGGCATCATGGGCACAAATAGGATGCACTGTTATGTCAGATGGTTGGACTGACCAAAATGGGAGAACCCTTATAAACTTTTTGGTTAGTTGTCCCAAGGGGACTATGTTTATCAAATCTGTTGATGCACCTGCACAAATCAAAGATGCAAAAACTTTATGTGATTTGTTAGATGCGTTTATTTTGGAGGTGTGTGCAGAAAATGTTGTCCAAGTCATAATGGACAATGCTGCAAATTATGTTGCTGCTGGCAGGATGCTTATGAATAGACATCCTACTTTATTTTGGACACCTTGTGCTGCACACTGTATTGATTTGATGTTGGAGGACATAGGGAAAATTCCCTTTGTCAAAGATATTGTTGATTCATTCAAAAGCATTACAAAATTTATATATAACCATACATCTGTGCTTAGCTTGATGAGAAGATTCACCAACAACAAAGAGTTGGTGCGCCCCGCCAGTACACGGTTTGCCACCAGTTTCATATCTCATCAATCCCTCTTGAATTCTATGTGGGATGTGAAGAAAATGTTTCTTTTAGAGGAGTGGTGTGCTTTGCTAATGAGTCGCAAACTAGAGGGAGAGGCCGTATGCAGACTAGTTTAATTCCAGGAAGACTTCTGGGCGAGAGTGCAGAAGGTGTGCGCCGTTACTGAACCTTTGGTAAAGGTTCTTCGGTTGGTTGATGGTGAGAAGCCCGCAATGGGCTATTTGTATGAGGCCATGGACAGGGCCAAAGAAGCCATTCGGGCCTACTATGATGATAAGGGAGATGATGGGTTTCAGAGACAACTCCTATGGGGAGTGATTGATGAGTGATGGAACAACACACTCCATCGTCCCATTCATGTTGTTGGGCTTTTCTTGAACCTCGTATTTTTTTATGCATGTGGGTTTGTATTTGATGCTGAGATCATGGATGGATTCTTATCCTGTGTCCAGAAGATGGTGCGATCTCCAGCAGAATGTGTAGAGATCTCTATAGAAATTGAGAGATATAGGATGGCAGGTGGCACATTTGGCTTTGAGATGGCTGTCACTGATAGGACGATTAAAATGCCAGGTATTTTTTAGTTTGTAACTTTGTTTCAAATTCCATTGTCTCTTCAAATTCCATTTTTTCTTATGTTTATTTAAAATTTTATTTGTAATTTTGTTGTAGATGCATGGTGGAGAATGCATGGTGGCAGGGTACCCCTTCTGCAAAAGCTTGCCATTCGCATCCTCAGCCAAACATGTAGCTACTCAGGACGTGAGCTCAACTGGAGTGTATTTGAAAAAATACACAACAAGAAGCGCAATAGGTTAACACTTAAACATTTAAAATATTGCAAATTTCTAAATAAATTTTTGAATTCATTAAACAATATATATATATA
>APFE030011226.1:247177-267589 GCA_000404065.3 Pinus taeda
TTCATATGGAGAAAGTAGAATTTTAGATTTCATTCAAAATCCAGCAGACTTATCAATTTTTCAGGATTTCAGGATTGCGAGATTGTAATGTTTCCAGGTGACACCACCTGCCGGGCTACACCTGCCACCAGTAGAGGACGTGGTCTACCTCCTATAGTTCCTACTTCTAGTTCTTCAGCTTCTAGAGCATAGCAAACTCCACTGCCAACTCCACCAGCACTAGCATCTACATCTAGAGGGAAAGGGAAAGCTGTGGCATTTTCTCGCAAGAGGGGCAGAGGAAATCAATAGGATTAGACTTTAGTTATTTTCTTCATTTTATTGTATATGACATTATAATTTATGACATGATGAGATACATTATTATATTTTTTGTTGATATTTTGAGGCTGAGTTGGGACTCAGGAGTCAGAACTTACTATTCAGGACATGATTCAATGTTATGTGTGATTTTAGCACAAGAAATGATATTAAACATCTTATATATTAGTTCTTTTATCATATTTATGTGTCAATGTATTTATTTTATGTTGTAGATGGTTTAGATATTAAAAAATTGAAAAAATTGAAAAAAAATGAAAAAAATGAATATTTTTGTACCGATTTTTCTCAATTATTTCCCGATAATTACGATTTTTTATTTATTTATTTTTTATTCCGATTTTTTCCTCGCGCCGATATTATCCCGATAATGATTAATGCAACATTGTGTTGTCTACATTGAGCTATGGGGGCTTGTGGTTCTTACTGGAGCAACATACAACCACAGGGTGACTCACCCTCCCCTGGTGGTGCACACTGGGACAGGATGATTTGCTCTCCTGTGGACAGGATGATTCGCTCTCCCGTGGATAAGATGATTCGCTCTCTTGTGGGACAGGATGATTCGCTCCCATGTGTAGCAGGATGATTAATTCTCCTGTGAGGTCTGGATGATGTGTTCTCCTTGACGATTGTGTAGTAGGGTGATTAATTCTCCTGTGAGGTCTGGATGATGTGTTCTCCATGACGATTGTGTAGAAGGATGATTAATTCTCCTGTGAGGTCTGGATGATGTGTTCTCCATGACGATTCTCTTGTGAGGTCTGGATGATGTGTTCCCCATGACGATTGTGTAGCAGGATGATTAGTTCTCCTGTGAGGTTTGGATGATGTGTTCTCCATGACGATTGTGTAGCAGGATGATTAGTTTTCCTGTGAGGCTTGGATGATGTGTTCTCCATGGCGATTGTGTAGCAGGCTAAGTTGCGGCAAACGTGGGCAGGGGAGGAGTTTCCGTATGGAAACGGAAATGAAACTCAGAAACGTGTACGGTACGGCCCATAAACATGTTTCCGGCCATATTGGCATGTTTCTTGAGGTGGAAACGTGGTCAATACGACGCCGTTTCCACATGCAGTTTGACTTTTTTATTTTTTATTATTTTGTCTTTTATTTTTTAATTAGGTTATTAAAATGAACTTCATGGTAATGTTAAATTCTTAAAGTAAAAGTGATATTTTCCTTTATTTTTCATCATTTTACTTAAATTTTTAACATTACCATGAAATGACTCAGGATGTTTGAGAGTGGTTTCGCCCTCATTGGATTTCATATGGAGAAAGTAGAATTTTAGATCTCACTCAAAATCTAGCAAAGTTATCTGTTCTTCAGGATTTCAGGATTGGGGGGATTACAATGTTTTCGTTGGATTTTATCATGTACTAGGGTATGGAACTTGTATTTAATCAAGAGAACCAAGCCCTCTATGCAGGGGAGACTCCCAATAATCAAGAGCATGTCGGGTACTAGGGTATGAAACTTGTATTTAATCAAGAGCACTAAGGTCGTTCGACTATGCAGGAGGGGACTCCCAATCAAGCACGAGACAAGAAATTAGAAATTTCTCGTGGTTGATTTTGGATATTTCTATTTTCATTATGTGATCATTCATGAGTAAATGTGATGTAAATTTAGAGACTTATAGTTTATGCATTGACAATTGACAATTTTATCATAATGTAATAAATTAGAATGTATCACATATGCTTTATGATTGCACATATTTCTTAAATGTCCTTATATATATATATATATATATATATTCGTGTTTCCCCATTTCCAAAATTTGGAGGGGTCACGTTTCGTACCCGTGCCCGTTTCGAAAACTCGTACTCGTTTCCCTGTTTCAGGCAACTTAGGTAGCAGGATGATTAGTTCTCCTGTGAGGACAAGATTGATTAAGTTCTCTTGTCGAGGCATCCTATCCATGCAGTCTGGGACTCATGGGAAGTACCTCTCATTTGATCAATGAGCAAAGAAATGAGGATAGGGACCATAGTAGTACTGATGGACGCATCGCTGTATCTACTGCACTCCCTATGCTAGGATGACCTTTATTGATCTGGGATCAATGAGACTGGTCTGGGACCAGTGGCAGGAGTTGTACCCACTATGACACTGACTTCGGGTCGGTTGAGGATTGGTCTGGGACCAGTGGTACATACTCTGAGACTGACTTCGAGTCAGTAGAGTACTGGTCTGGGACCAGTGGTAGGAGTTGTACCTACTATGACACTTACTTCGGGTTGGTTGAGGACTAGTTTGGGACCAGTGTTACACACTCTGAGATTGACTTCGGGTCAGTGAAGAATGGTATGACACATTCTTGATCAATTCTTCTTCTTCATGGTTCAACAAGGCTAAGTTGAGTTGAGCAGAGCCAACAGAGCTGAGCAAAGCAGAGCAGAGCCAGCAGAGGTGAGCAGAGCCAGCAGAGCTGAGCAGAGCCAGCAGAGCTGAGCAGAGCTAGCAAAGCCAACAGAGCTGAGTAGAGCAGAGCCAACAGAGCTGAGCTGAGCAGAGCAAAGCCAACAAAGCTGAGCAGAGTTGAGTAGAGCTGAGCAGAGCAGTGCAGGGCATTGATGGCAAAGATAGTACAGTTGGACATATGGATCAGCGGATGGAGTTCTCGCTAGTTGAGAGGGAGTGTTAAAATTAGCAACTAGGGCCAAACTCCATGTGGGTCATATTATTTATGGCAGCTGATATTTTTATTGGATCTCTCTCATTGAGAGGTGTAGGATTGATCTAAAGATTATTTGATTCCGATAAGTATTTATGAAGTTATGAATTTATTTATGTTATGGACAAATTGTTAAGTCGGCCAGCAACTTATGTAGGCTCAAAAGTCCAACAGTCATGTCTATTCAACCTCTACGTTTTAGTATAAATAGAAGAGGACTTCAAGTCATTTATATACACACTTGGATTTCTTCCTCTCTCTACTTGTCTTTGGGTTTTATTAGGAGGAGAGAAAAGCCGGAAAAGCTGAAAAAGACGGAATTGCCGGAAAAGCCGGAAATACGGAAAAGCCGAAACTGCTGGAAAAGCCGGAATTGTCGGAAACGCCGGAAAAGCCGGAAAGATAAAAAAAGGTAGAAAAGCTAGAAAAGCTAGAAATGCTGGAACTGTCGGAACTGTCGGAAAAGCCGAAACTACCAGGAATTGCCGAAACAGCCGAAGCATCGGTCTTCGAAGGAAGGCAGCATGATGTATGAGATCATGGGCAACATAATTAGCAACATGATGATATGAACATGGGCAGCTTGATGATGAATAAAACCATGGAAGATGCAGCATGATGAGCAACATGAAGATGAGAGTAGCTCAGTCATCAAGGTTCAACACATGTGATAGTATAGCAAGGTGTCAAACGGTAATGTGCAACAAATAGACGAGATGTAGCACTATGATAGGTGAACAAGTCACCTTAGAGAATCAGTTGAAGCAATATGTCTTCAACTGATCTCATGCCGATATCAAAAGTCAAGGTGATTGCCTTCTATTGTAAATGTACTATCTCTTTCACTTTCTCTGCTGAACTTTGAAGAACATAAAAGAAGAATTGATCAAGGGTTTCCTTACATTGGGGTTTGTCCCTGGCTAGCGCCACATCTTGTGTCCTCTTGTCTTGGCTTGTCTTCTGCGATTTATATTTATGTTCTATCTGCAGTTTATTTTATGCTGATGTGATTGCTAATGTGGAAAAGAAATTGAAATAAATTGCTCTAGCATAGAACATACCTAAAACTAACAAACATGAACTCGAACAACAAGTGGCTAGGATAAACCCTAGCCACGTCTGCTGGGAGGAGAAGCTCCACTGCAAAAATTGTGCCCTTAGTATATCTTTGTAATTATCAATAGTCTATAAACACCTGTTTTTTTTTTTTTCTTTATGACTCTTGTGTTTGCCATGGCCCTCTTGTGCGGGAGAGGAGAGCCAAGGCTGCACTGAAGATGGGATGATAAAAAAATGGAAAAAGTTTATTTTCTTTAAAAAAGGGACCATGTGAAAGAGTGGTGACATATTGTCCAATAGGAGGTCAGTTTAGGTCTTTTTTCTTGATTCAAGCTTCTGGTCAACATGAGCAAGTGGCAAGTGCTATACTATGGGTTCTAAACTGGGACAGAAATGTCCTGCCATGCTACAGAAATCTTGTTTGGCTAAGAAAGCCACAAGTGAGGGGCATCTGTTCTGCCAAAGTCATCTAAGGCTTGCACCTGGCCCTACCCATTTTCGCAAGCATAGGCACACACAAGCACAGGCACGTCATTGTATAGACTTAAACCCAGGTGGGGTGGGGGAGGGGTGATAACACCGCCCCTGGCCCCCCTTTTCACCTACCCAACCCACCATTGATGGGTCTAAAAAGTTTTCAGGAGCGACTTTACCTTAAACACCCAAAACAGTTCAATCAAGTCATTCTTTCAACTCCAGAAAAATATTCTGAAACTTTAAATTGACTTTTGTTTAGGTGGAGCTGTGAAAATGCTTAAGGACCTTTGACTCAGAAAATTTTACGACAACTGATCCACTTGGCAGCAAAGTTTTGGTATGACATTTGCTGCCACTTTCGTATTTAAAAATAAAAAAACCTGAAAGGCAAGGAGAGCTCTTGATCTTTCCTTTGATCAATCATTTTCTTGTTGGATTTCAGTCTTCAGAACAGATTATTCAGTGTTCTATATCATTTATTTCACAACGTTATTGGATACTACACTAACAAATAGAACTTGTTATGAAGCCAAATAGAAAGATTATCCTATGGCTGAAATCTGATATGAATGCATCTTTTGTGAACTGAACCTGATAGCTGCCACTAAACCAAGTGGAAAATATTGCTGTTATAATTGAAGAATGAAAGCTATAACTGAAATCTGAACTGAAAATTGTAGAATCTAATGTTACAGCTAAAGCTAAAATCTAAGTATGCCAAACAGAAAGGGAATTTTCTAACAGATATCTGAAAATATCAGCCAAGGGAACAATACTGAATCTGGTCAATGGAGTGGCCATAGTCTAAACTTTTTAAAATTGTCTCTTTTCTGGGCACTTAAAATAATGGGAAGGGCAACTGGCATTTTTGGCCTGAAATCCAGAAAGAATAATTTTGAATTTGATTGAATTGCCGATATCAATTGTTAACATAGCAAAATCAGGTTGCAGTAGGGGCATTCGAGGGTGCTGAATCCCTTTTTGCATTAAAAACAACAATTTCAACAATCCAAAATTTCAGCAAACATTTTATGGCCGGATTCCAGTTCTAATGAAGTGGAAAAGGTCAATATCGTAGAACATTTAGCCGCCTTCTTCATTTTATTATTGCAGATGATTACATAATATTAATTAGCTTTTTTGATGAGGCCTGGGTGCCAAATCAGGCCTAGCCTTGAAGGTAGTATGGACACTGCACTTGGCCATGGAATAAGTCTCTGAGAGTTCATGTAGAATGGATTCTCTGAAAACCTCCTTCAACCTTTGTACTAGTGTGTTTAAATAGATTCTTATCCTCCAAGAATAGATGAGATGAGGACAGGTTAAGATCAGAACAATTCTAAGAATAGCACCAGTGTGGATCCATCTAGTGTTGCAAACATCCCGATTTTATCGTGAAAAAAATGCGAAATCATGATTTTTTGGCCTAGTTGAGTTTATCAGCTGAAAAAATCAGTGATTTTTCAATGGCAAAAAAATAGTGATTTTATTGTAGACCGTGCAAAAAATCATGATTTGAGCGATTTTTTTTTGACCTTTTATATATTTTTTTTTAATTCTGCCAATGTTTGATGATTTTTATTGATATTTTCCTGATTCTTATGATTTTTTGGTTCTCCGGATCTTTTCTAATTTTATCCTGATGCCAATGTTTGCAACATTGGATCCATCTTAACACCAGATCTATTAAGCATTGAGAGGGATGAAAAAGAAATCGAGACACAAACCATCTATATGCTAGTTTATTTTATTGTCAGGGGTTAAGATGGATCTATCCTAGTGTGTGTATATATATTATTATTATTATAATCATTATTATTATTTTTTCCTTTTTACTTGGAAAGAAAGCACTGGAAACCCCGGAGTACTTCCCCACATTTTGTGGATGGTAAATGGGGTAAACCGTCAGCCCTGATTACAGGGCCTTGCCCTAAGGGAATCGAAGAGAGTTGAACCCATGATCAGCAACAACTAGCAGCAAAATCAAAGAACTTCACTTTTGGCTCTAGACCACTTGAGGTGACCCTCGGGACTTTATCCTTGTGTGTGTGTGTTACAGAACTGAATTTTTTATTTTTTATTTTTATTTTTTTCATTTTTTAATTTTTTTATTTCAATTTATATGTATGTTACAGATATGAACTTTTCTTTTGTTTCAATTTATTAATGTTACAGTATGTTATGCATCTCATTTATACTGTATTGTAGAATGCACCTTGATTCTCTTGGTGCAACTAGATGAGATAAGCTAAGTTGAGATACTATTTTGAAGATGTGACGATATGAATCTTGATTTAGATAAGACAACTATCCTCAGAGGAGAATAATGCTAATTTAGTGAAGATAATTTTATCTTGAGAGAAGATAAGAAATAATATTCTTGGCCATGGAAGAGCATTCTTGTTCATGTATTTCTAGGCTTGGAAATATATTATGAACTGGAAATATCATTAGTCCCTTTTTCTTAGTTATCATGATTCACAATAGTGCCCCTTCATTGAATTGCTTTGCCCCAAATCATCTATAGAACTCGATGTGGTAGGAATCACAACGTCTGGCCCTTCCCATATTGCCTCTTACATTGGTAGGTCTTTCGATTAGATAAGGTATCTTGACATAATTTTGTTTCTTGATTTCTTCTTTCTAGTGCCTAGCATGTATGAAGGGATTGGAATGACATTTCTATTGCCATCTAAAGGTGTTAGCTTGGTAAGGCATTAGAGATTTGGACCCTTTGGCCCACCATTTTATTTAAACACAAAACCTGGATTGTATTATGGATGTAGAATCCTGCTGGTAGCTTGAAGTACCTTTTTTCTTTTATTATAGTACTTGGAAATTTTTTTCTTACCCAATTTTAAATATGTGCATTGCTTATTATTGGTACTTTACTGCTCCATTTTTGTGTAAGTTCAGATGCTAGTTTTATTGCATGTTATTTAGAGGGAGGACTTTGAAAATTGTTGTTGGTATTTGTTTGTCAATGAAAGTTGTGGCATGGAAGGAAAACTCGTCTTATTTAAGCTAGGACCTTCATTGATGCCTAAAGTGTTTCATCATGTAATGCCCCCTATGGATTAATTGCCCATAGGAGGCCGAAGTAGCCTATCCAACCCCGTAGGCTGATAAAGGGGGAAAACCCAATTATCCAATGTTTTGGGGCAACATTGGGTAAATTTTCGGCTGGGTAGGGCAGAAAGCTCAATCCCTCACATTTGAGAAACCCCACGAGGGAATCTATAAATAAAGGAGAGCTGGAATCACATTATCATCATCGATTTGGATCATATATCTCTATTTTCAAATTTTGTTAAGCTGAGGCTCTGAGGGTTTTAAGACCCTTTCTTCTTGATTAACTTTGGTGGAGGTGATCTTGCCCTATCTAATCCTTATGTCTGGTTTTGGTGGAGCTCATCTCACCGAATCTAGACACCCTATTTTTCCTTGTTCTAGCACAACAACTCAGCTTGAAGCAACTCAGATCTATCTTGGAAGCAACCCTCTAATATTATTCATCTGGTCAACAGGTCTTTCTTCTGCACTGTTCTGTTACAACACATTCCTTGGAGCAAATTTGATTAAGTCCTAGATAAGAAGCTTTCTCTGGTTTCTTCGTTAAGTCAATAGACTCGGTTTCTTAAGCAACAAAAGCATATTCAGCAAGATTCTGACAGCAAGGTTCATCTGACAAAAAGATATGAACGTCACAGCTGCAGCCACAATTTGTATCCGCAGTCATAGTATGTAGCTGCAACCGCAGTTTGCAGGGACCGCAGGACCAAAGGTTCAGTTATGAAGCTGGGGCAGCAAAGGAAATTCTGGGGCATCAATCAGTGTTTACTCCAGAGTCTGTTGATTATGCAATAGACAAGCTGGGTAGACAGATGACAACCCAGTTAGGGCATCATTAGGAAACATGACCTTCTAATAGGTCAGCCTAATATTTGGTATATCGGCCCTAGTGACATATCTGTTGAATTGTGTAGCTTGGGAGGTACTCCAAGCCCTAGGGTTCAGGGTTTGGAGGACAAAGCGCCACAAGGGCAGCTTGTGGGTTTGGAACCCAAGTGTGGGGTTTTGGCACCCATCGTGTTTTTGGGGCAAAACCATGATGGATTCATGACATGTGATGGATGAGGATGATAGTGCTCGGAAAGACTATTCCAATGCATCAAAAATCGTCCGAACCCAGGTTGTCGTTAGAGATATGAATTTTTGAAGTTGACATAATAAATATTGGATTTTCAAGTAAGCCGACTTGAAGAAAATTCCAAGTAGACGTGTCTCTTCATGTGAACTCGTTGGAGGCAGTAAAGCCTATATATTGAGGATGAGTTGAGTCATTTAAGGCATCCATTTGTGGCAATACATCACCAAGAGGAGCTTTGAAATTTCGTGGAGGAAGCCGCAGCAAAAGGAGCCAAGGGACAACGTGGAGGAGCCTAGGAACAACATGGAAGATTTCAGGTTGCTATAGGTGACATCGTGGAAGCCTTGGGTGTGATTTGGTGCTGTTCTTGGGTGCATTTGCAGGGCAGAAAGGCCGAAGGTTGAAGGAGTATAGGACTGCTGTTTAAAGGGCTGTTTGGTGGAGTTTTGAGGGGGCAGTAAGCTACAACAACTGCTGTGCTAGGCCGTAGGCATAAGCCAGCAGCTAGGCTGCCTTTAAGAGCTGCGTTTGGGGTCAAACAAAGCTAGAAGGAGCAGCGTAGGGGTGGAGGACCCTCTCTAGAGTAAACCAGTCTTTTGGAGGGCTGGTTGTTGAGTTGTGTGAAGGAACAAGGCTGTAGGTGATGCCCTAACCAGAGAGCAACAATGCAATAGTGCAGTGTGGTGACAACAACAATTTTGGAGGGATGTATTGGGTCAAGGTTTGACTGTGTTTGGATCAGTTGTTGAAAAGCCTATTGGTGCCATGTGGATGAAATTCCGTGGTGGTGAAGTGCCATCTTAAGAGTAGAATCAACAGTTAGTTGATTGGGTGTCATAGAGCTGTTGGAGGGCAATGTGTTGTCTACCGAAAGTAGCCTTAGACAAGCTATTTTGAAGGACGAAGAGCAGCTGAAGGTTGGGTGAAGGACAGTGCCGAAGTGCAACACTTTGATGGACTAAAGTTGTTGCTAGCCTGGCAGATTGGAGCTAGGGAATTAGGCCTACCCAAAGAGTAGTTGATGAACCTGTGTTCATTGCAATAGACGTGACTTGCAACAGTGATATGAGGCAACCCTCTTGGAGTTTCGATGTGTAGATGCCTTGATGGACTAAGGCACTACTAATGAGCAGTATGAAAGCGAAGGACTGACATGACGAGATACGACATAGAAGTTGCAGCGAAGATTGTCATTGTAACTTGTATACCATAGACTGTTGTATTATTCAGAATTTGGTTTAATATAACGAAGATTGGTGATTGTACATTATTGTACAATTTTGTTTAAAATTGTGTATATTGTGCATATGTGATTTGCTGCGTCATATTTCTGCTATGCAAAGTAGTTTATGGTTGAGATTCTTGGTTTGGTAGCGTCAGTGATTTTAAGACTCTAACCTAGACCCAAGGTCGTGGAAATTCAACATGATATCAGAGCGTGTCTGAGCTACTTTGGAAGTGAGTAAATCAGAGTTGTGTGCAGCGAAGTACAACGTGAGAGGGAGTTGGTCACATTGTGAGTGAAGGGTTCACTACAATGTCCATGTTGCAGATAGGTATCAGTTATGAGGACTGGTTGGAGGGGTTGTCCAACTATAGTCCATGGAAGGAAAGGATCAAGTTGATATTGTAGGTCAACATGATCTAGGATTTTGCTGAGAAAGAGATCAAGAAGCCAACCGACCCTAAGGAGTTGGAAATATGGGAAGATTTGGATGCGAGGGCGAGACTGATCATCTTAGATGGTGTGTGGGATGCCCTAATACCTCATATGTTCGGAAAGAACACTGCTCAAGAGATGTGGGCATCTCTTTAGAATTTGTTCCATAAAAGAATAGGGATCGGGTATTGGTATTGGAGGATAAGTTGAAGTCCACCAAGATGTTAAAGGGTGAAAGCGTGACCTCGTATCTGACGAGATTGTCTCAGGTTAAGGATGAGCTTGCTGCCATCGGTGTGACAGTCTCAGATGGAGATATGGTAAGGATCGCCTTGAAAGGGTTCATCGAGGAATGGAAGCCCTTCATCAAAGGAATCGTTGCCAAGGAGAAGCTGTTAGACTAGGATAGGCTGTGGGATGACTTCATTCGGGGAGAGTTGCGAGACGAGGATCTTCAATTGAAGAAGAAAGCTTCAGATGATGACGTGGCACTTGCATGACGAATGAAGGGTAAGCAAAAGGAGGACTTGAGTAAAGTCAAGTGTTTCAACTGTGGCGAGATGGGTCATTTCTCATCAAGATGTCTGAAGAAGAAGGGAGATGATGAGAAAAGAAAAGGGAAGCAGGTTGCCCTTATTACCAATAAATTAGAGATGAATGAGCTCGCTAGAAGATTGGAAGATGAAGAGGAGGATTTTGCTATGATTTCTCATTTCCCATAGAGTACTATCAAAGAGGATGGATGGTACGTGGACAGTGGTGCCACGAAACATATGACAAGGTCACAGGATATTTTTGAGACTCTAGCTAGATGGGACTCGAAGTTGCACATGGTGTTGGGCGACAAGAGTCAGTTGGAGATCCAAGGATTAGGTGTTGTGCCATTCAGAATGGAGACAAGACGTATGATGCGGGTCCAAAATGTACTCTTTGTACCGGGACTCAGATATAATGTGTTCTTCGTCTCGATGATGGAGAAGAAGGGCTTTGAGGTCTTGTTGCAGGATGGAAAGGCAAGACTCGGGCTTAGAGGCTCTAAGTCCAATGGGATTGTACTTAGAGTTAGATAGCATGGTTTCTATAGGTTAACTGCCAAGCTTGAGGATCCTGGAAAGAAGCAGGAACAACTGCAGGTTCCAGAGAAGCAGGAGAAAGTGCAGGTGTAGGTGCAGGCTTCAGAGGAGAAGGCACATATTCTTGAGAAGAAGGTACACTTTTCCGACATGGTCCAGGTTCCAGAGACTTGGAAGGAGTCTAGTTCGAGAGGGATCTTGCAGATTCAGAAGAAGACTCGGCAACCCAAGAGAAGTCCGTGGTCAGTGTTGAGAAAGGGTGCTCCTACAACTGCCAAGAAGGAATCATGGAAAGAGTGGAATATGTTACAGGATAAGAAGAAGCAATTTGCTTCTGGTAGTGACAACGACACTTCTGAGAAGGGCGTAGTTCACCGTACAGGGATTGCTGCGACTGTGAGCGCCAAGAGTTGGGCAAGTGTTGCAAGCAGTGATGATGATGACGAGATACTTCCTAGTCTTGGAATTACCTCCCTCGCTAAGAGGGAGTGTTGAATTGTGTAGCTTGGGAGGTACTCTAAGCCCTAGGGTTTAGGGTTTGGAGGACAAAGGCATCTTGTGGGTTTGGAACCCAAGTGTGGGGTTTTGGCACCCATTATGTTTTTGGGGCAAAACCATGATGGATTCATGCCATATGATGGATGAGGATGATAGTGCTCGGAAAGACGATTCCAACGCATTGAAAATCGTCTGAATCCGAGTTGTCATTAGAGAGATATGATTTTTTGAAGTTGACATAATAAATATTGGATTTTCAAGTAGGACGACTTGAAGAAAATTCCAAGTAGACGTGTCTCTTCATGTGAACTCGTTGGAGGCAGTAAAGCCTATATATTGAGGACGAGTTGAGTCATTAAGGCATCCATTTGTGGCAATACATCACCAAGAGGAGCTCTAAAATTTCGTGGAGGAAGCTGCAACAAAAGGAGCCATGGGACAACGTGGAGGAGCCTAGGAACAATGTGGAAGATTTCAGGGTGCTGTAGGTGACAGTGTGGAAGCCTAGGGCTGTGGTTTGGTGCTGTTCTTGGGTGCATTTGCAGGGTAGAAGGGCCAAAGGTTGAAGGAGCATAGGACTGTTGTTTAAAGGGCTGTTTGGTGGAGTTTAGAGGGGGAAGTAAGCTACAACAACCGCTGTGCTAGGTTGCCTTTAAGAGCTGTGTTTGGGGTCAAACAAAGCTAGGAGGAGCGTAGGGGTGGAGGACCCTCTCTAGAGTAAACCACAATCTTTTGTAGGGTTGGTTGCTAAGTTGTGTGAAGGAACAGGGTTGTAGGTGATGCCCTAACCAGAGAGCAACAATGCAGCAGTGCAGTGTGGTGACAACAACAATTTTGGAGGGATGTATTGGGTCAAGGTTTGACCGTGTTTGGATCAGTTGTTGAACAACCTGTTGGTGCCATGTGGATGATATTCTGTGGTGGTGAAGTGTCATCTTAGGAGCATAATCAACAATGAGTTGATTGGTTGTCATAGAGTTGTTGGAGGGCAGTGTGTTGGCTACCCAAAGTAGCCCTAGACAAGCTATCTTGAAGGACGAAGAACAATTGAAGGTTCGGTGAAGGACAATGCCGAAGTGCAACACTTTGATGGACTAAAGTTGTTGCTAGCCTGGCAGATTGGAGCTCGGGAATTAGGCCTGCCCAGAGAGCAGTTGATGAGCCGTGTTCATTGCAGCAGACGTGACTTGCAATAGTGATAGGAGGCAGCTCTCTTGGAGTCTCGATGTGTAGATGCCTTGATGGACTGAGGCACTACTAGTGAGCAGTATAGAAACGAAGGGCTGATAGGACGAGAAACGACATAGAAGCTGCAACGAAGATTGTCATTGTATCTTGTATACCATAGACTGTTGTATTATTCAGAATTTGGTTTAATATAATGAAGTTTGGTGATTGTACATTATTGTACAATTTTGTTTAAAACTGTGTATATTGTGCATATGTGATTAACTGCTTTATGTTTCTGCTGTGCAAAGTAGTTTATGGTTGATATTCTTGGTTTGGTAGCGTCAGTGATTTTAAGACTCTAACCTAGAGCCAAGGTTGTGGAAATTCAACAATATCAATATTTTTTAAGGTTTACTGTTGTGATATTTTTGCCTAGAAAGAATACTGTGCAAATTGTTAGGGCCAATTATACTGATGGAATGTTGGTTGGATAAATCTGTTGTTTAGCCGTAGTCTATTGTGATTGATCATATTCTTATTAGATAAATCTTCTATGTTATTGGTGCATTTCATAGGAAGATACCTACTGTTCTATGGAGGAATGGAAATGTTCTACTATTGCTTTATTGAAACCTCAGTTAAAATTAAAGCCCTAAGGATCGAAAAATCCCCTTGGGATATTACACATCAAGCAGTCAATATCTTGAACATGCTTATGACTCTAAATTAGTGAAAATTAGAATGTTGCCTTGGCATTTATACCCACTAGGCACCTTGAATTTGAAACTTTCCATGAAGATTACTTAAAAAGATCAAATTATTTTGAAATTTAAAAGTGAATGAACAAAATTCTCTAAGAGAATCCTTCCTTGATAATTTTTGTTGTTCTATGTTTTATTGTTATATTTTTTTTTCTTTGGAAAAGACATCCTTGTAAAGTGGGCCACATAGTCTATTGTATGTTGACCTGGTAGGGACATTGATTGAGGCCCACATACATAAAGGTAACTAGCTTAGGGACTTGACCTTGACCTCCTACTTGTTATTCATAACTCTTAGCTACTTGAGCTAGCCTATCAAGCCTTTTTTTCCTCAAAAAATGTATCTTTGGAAAACCCTTAGGCACTATCCCTCATTTCGAGGATGGCATATAATGTAAAGTGGGTTATGTAGATTATCGTAAATTGACTTGGCAAGGACATTGAGTGAAGTCCACATATTCGAGACTAGTTGCATTAGATTTTTACTTGGTTGTATAGTGGTTGATTCTTCTTCTTCATTGCATAATAGTTCAAGTGGTCACCTCAAGAATTCTGTAGAGCTATTGATGGGACAATTCTAGGTTAGGTTAGGGTGCTGTTGTTATGAAGGTGTGAGTTATGAGGGTGTGTGCATGCCTCAAGCATGGATGCACCAATCTTCAATTTGATCTTTAATTCAACTTGAGGTTGCATACATGGTCTATTCTTAGATAGGGTGCAAATCCCTAGGGAACATAGGGTGTAGATCCATGGTGCATTGCATGAGAGGTTCTCTTCTGGGAGGAGGGATGTAGATCCCAAGGATACATGCAATTGTTTGCAAGTTTAGAGTTCTAGTTATTGCATGCTTTGACTTAATCATCTCTTTTTGGAGTGCTCCATTCTTGGCACTCTTGTCCACGTGGGAGGGTACACTAGGTGATTAGATTTTGGTTAGGATTTGGCATAGTCAAACTAAGTTCCTTCTTATTCTATAAAAGGAGATGTAGGGTACATCACTGTGTTGGTTAGAGAATTTAGATGTGATTAAGAGTTCAAATTTGTGTATTTTCTATTTGTATTCCAACAATATTTTTTTGTAGAATAATGTATTTAGGAGTTGTTGTTTTCGTTGGAGTTTTTGGTTTTCTAGCTACCTGGTGTTTATGTTATTTTCTAAGTGCAATTTTTTTTGATCTTTGTTTGAAATTTAACATGGTGTTAGAGAATATTCAGTGAAATATTCCATGTAACAACCCCATGTTGAACACCAAGATTACTGTAACTAATTATGTTGTTATCGGATGTCATTGTTACGATGAACCAAACTGAATGATTAAAAATGATGTGTATGTAAAGGTTGAGAAGCATACTTCGAATGCGAGCGTCGATATGGACTATGATACCACGAGTTGGAATTGGTGAGGGGTTATGGGAAATTAGCCTTGCTTGCTATTGCTAGGCCTAGAATGTTGAAATATGGCAGCTTCGGGATCAATTTCCATTGGGAACCCTTTTGGCCCAAATAGAATTCAAAGAAAAATATTAAGAATGAAATTTGAATTTAAATTTACCTCCAATTTATTTATGTCAGCCAAATTCAAAGGATTGCACCCATTCGCTCTTTAGATTCAACTATATATTTGTCAAAGCTCCTACATCGACAATGTATGAAAAATATCGATCTGAGGTTCGTGTGCTATAGAAGTTTCATTCTTCGTTTATCGCAGAGGTTCCAATTTCAATACTCTTCGCAGGAGGTTCATTCTTCTTTTATTGCAGAGGTTCAATACTCATCGCAGGAGGTTTGATGCCTATCATTCATTGCAGAGGTTCAGTACTCATCACAGGAGGTTCGATGCATATCATTCATCGCAGAGGATCGACTGTTAGTTGCAGAGTGTTTCCTTATGAATCAGTTCCCTCTATTCCTCATTCTTGGCTTCACTTTCTGGCATCACATTAACTTGCAGGCTTGACATTATTCTATTTCTCAGTTTGATATCTCATAGACGTTGACTTTCACTCATATGGCATTGCACAAATCTCTATCACTCTTTGTACAAGCTCTTGGCACAATTGTAAACGCACAGGTCTCTCTCACTCTCTATATAAATTGTAATCACAGAGGACTCTTGTCTATGGTTCTGCAATAGCATATGGCATCCCTAGTAATGTATTTGTATCACTGTAAGATTTCAGATCATGATAATAAGTATGGTTTCAGATCACGGTATTAGGTTTGGTATAAATGTCATCTCTGCAATATATTTGAGCCTCATGGCATTAGTCCCATTACTCTGTTCTCCCACAGCTATTATAAGTATGTTATTATGGCATCATATACATATATATTCAGGCAGATCAGTATTGTCACGAGTATGAGCAATATATATATGTATGGGGCAGAATCACATTAGTATACATGGCAGAGTTGCATTGATGCAATGGTAAATCTGGCAGATCCATATTGGTGAGGCATAGTTTATATTTGTAGACCCCTTGACACCTGAAACCCTGAAGAGAGACCCTAATGACGGTATGGCAATATTGTATGTATGGCATTCTATGTTAACGATATGTGAATGGTAACATGGACATCTCAGTTTTATTGAGGAACAGTATAATGTGTGGTATGTTAAGCAGTATAAGTACAGTGTATGGGCAGTACTGATATGGCATTACAATATATTTGACATAATGGTTATGTTGGCATCTTACTAATATTGGCATCACAATTATGTTGGGTATTGCAGTTAGCTCTACAGTTTAGCACTGTAGTTGGCACCACTTGGTATTACAGTTGCATCACTTCAGTTGAATCATTACACTTGACACTACACTTGTGTATGACAACATTTGATATTCCCTGACATCTTCAAGTGATATGCAGGAACCCTATTATTGATGTTAATATCGTATGGAAAGTCTGGTGATAAGACTTGTTTACAAACAAAGTTGTGAACAAGTCATAGCCATGGATAGTCTGTTGACATTTGTACATTGTACCCCTCTGGTTGAACTTTCGATGACAATCTAATAGAAGAATAATCTGTTCAATCACACATCTGGAGGTCACAATTCCAGATTTTCAACCTCTTCTTGAAGATGTATTTCTTGACATCTGCACCATAACCACTAGGTGTTGTCAAATCACCATTCGCTTGGTGGGTCACAAAGGCACTTTGCCCACTGAAGGTAAATGG
Organism: Pinus taeda; assembly: GCA_000404065.3. NCBI lineage: Eukaryota > Viridiplantae > Streptophyta > Pinopsida > Pinales > Pinaceae > Pinus > Pinus taeda. Next base: position 264,215 of record APFE030011226.1, read on the forward strand.
TTATCACAATCAGTTTTTGAGTAATACTTTCCCACTGTTAGGTGGAAATCGGGGATAATTTCCTCTTAGTAGGGAGAAATTTATGAGGCTTAGTGTAGTGAACACATATAATATTTGTACTTTTCTATATTGTAATTTAGGTGGAAATCGGGGATAATTTCCACTTACCAATACATACAATATTTGTACTTTTCTGTATTGTACTTTATATTGATCTAGTCTGGGTGGCTTACTCTAATGTGATCACACACCCTCTTTATTGTATTGTATTTTATTGGAGACTTGGTCAACTTCAATCACTTTCCTACAATTTTATACTTTTACGTATAACAATTCAAATGAATGCACTTGTACATACAAGTTTACAACAATATCCACCCTTCTCATAACTTGCATGCTTGATGTCATGTTGTTTGTATGCGAGTAATTGGCATTGTCATTGTGTTCCATTTAAGCCCATCAGTCTGAGTCACTCTACAGAGGACATTATCAGACAAGGTCTTGGGGTGGACATTGCCAGTAATTGATCTGATAACAATGACTGATCCCTTCCTACAGCCCATCTTACTTACGCTTTTTGCTTGAACCTATAGCTGGCTCTATTAGATATATAGGTCTTTCTTTTTCTTCTTGTCCTCTCAGCTTTAGGTTTTCTATCATACTTATGGGAGATGATACTTGCATTCCCGTTACTGCCATTTTGATTTATTGTACTTTACAGCCCCTTCGACCTATTAAAGTAATCAGTAACATTAATATATTTTTGATTTCTATTTCTGATTTTATTTTTCCTGTCTATTGTTTCATGTGATGAAGAAAAAAAAATCTTGAAGCCAATGTTTTGAATGTTTTGTTGTTTAAATGGCAGCGGGTTGTTCCTCGTTGAATATTCGATTGCTTATGGTGATGTATCATTTTAATTGAAAAATGGCTTTTTAGTGGTCTCTGATCAAGAGATGGCCACGCACCAAAACTATAAGTTCCACTTTATAGTCCTTTCAATTGCATACTTCCAACTCTGAATATGTGCAATGCAGTTATCGATTATTACATGTATACTGGAAAGATGCCATTGGCATTTTGAAGCAGTACTTGCCACTTGGTCAATATTGATCAAATTTTAGTAGTTGTTTGTGGGTTCTCAGTGAAACCATATATGGGCAGTAGCTATCTACAAATTTCATTTTCTTTGAATTGTAAATTCTAAGAAGGCTTTTTATTGCGTTGCAGGAGTGGGAAAGACCAAGGCCTGGTCGCCGGCCTGATATATTCCCTCAATTTAGCCCTATGAAGACACCTCTTCCTCCCCCATTACCTTGCGACCCTCCTTTTGAGGAAGATGAAGAAGAAGAGGAGCAGAAAGAGGAGGAGGAGGATCCTGATAAAGAACCTGAAAATCCTGAAGAATGACAACTAGCACAGACAGTAGAATTTTGAAGTTAACTGGTCTTGGAGCATACCAGTGAAAGAAGAATGTTGGATGGATTCACCGATGATCATTTCAGTCATCTTATTCTCATTTCTATTTTATGTTTCTTCTGTTACTTTGAGGTGCTAGTTGTATTCCTATTGGTTCTTTGAAAGTACTTAGAACCCTGGGTCACCATAATCAAACATTATTGTGTAATTTTTCTGTGAGAAAGAACTTGAAAAATTAGAGAATATTCAGTGCTTGCAAAGTTTTTAATGGCACAGGGTACCATTTGGGCATTCAAATAACCACCTTAGATTGTATTATAGACTTATAGTATTGTGCTTTAAGAAGAGCGCTCTAGTTCTTTAAGAAATTTTTGTATGTCTTTTTTAACGAAGTTAAAGTAGGTTGATGGTCTCTAAGCTGCACTCAATTTCACCGTGTTGGCTACCATGAAGTTGTTTCCAACCCCTAATATTATTGACGTCCATGAAGTTGTTTCCAACCCCTAATATTATTGACGTTTTGAACGTGTTAGTACATCATTCATATGCCCTATCTAAATAATTAGTTTTGTCATAGAAAAGAAAATATCAGGTGTCAGCCCCTAATATTATTGGAAAATTTTGAACGTGTTAGTACATCATTCATATACCCTATCTAAATAATTAGTTTTGTCATAGAAAAGAAAATATCAGGTGTCAGCTAACAGCTTTATCTTTGATCTCGAATCCTGGACAAAGTCACCTACCATTTATTTGACTGGGCTGCAATGATTCCATTCATTATGCGAGTAAATGGAAGTGCAGGTATTTCTTCCCCCAACACACATATATATATTTTGTATTTTCTTAAAATTCATTAAAAATTGAAGAGCGATTGGAATAATGCGAGAATTGTTCTATTAAAGATTAATCATCTCATCAGCTGTAATGCAGGGTTCATTCCACTGGGAAAGAGGTGTGAACTCCATTTTCAAGATTAGATTGTCGAGAGAAGGTAGGTCCTCTCTTTAATTCCATGTTCAATTTTTTGGGTAAAAAATCGATAATGTGATTTTGGAAAACTGTTGATAAGCTGCTCACTTCATTATTGAATCTCATGGAGAATATCATGAATGGAAAGAAAGAGCATAACAATATCATGAGAGCATTACAATTATAAATAGTAAAAAAGAGCATAATAATATTGATAAGAGTATACTAATGAGACCCATATGGAATTAATAAAATTAAATTTAGAAAATAATATTTGGTGTACGAGATCTCTTGTTTGTGGAATAAGAGATTTATCTCCTTGCAACGATTTAATTGCTAAAGTTTATGGAGTTTTTCATATTCTACCTCCTTGAAATTTGAACCCATGATCTTTAGGAGGAAACATGTGCTCTTAACAATTAGGTTTTACATGCGCTTCAAGTGCTTCAATTATAATAATAAAATATATTTTACACTTCAAAATAATAATAATAATAATAATAATAATAATAATAATAAGGTCACGTCCAAGCTAGATACTAAACTGGTGTATGAGACCCCCTTGTGTGTGGGATAAAGGACCTGCCTTCTCGCAACAATTTCATTGCTAATGTCTATGCTGTTCTACATACTCTACCTCCCTCCGGATTTGAACTTGTAATCTTTTAGGAAGAAACACATGCTCCTAACCACTAGGTTTACATTCCCTCCAAGTGCTTCTTTACGTTTTATTAATGGGGTGGTTCTAGGGTAAATGTTGTTGAAATGCAACACACTTCTAACTTAGAGGGACTATTGAACTTGAATCTATGACTTTTCAATGATCTCTACTTGACACATGTTAAGTTGTAGAATTGAGGCTTCTGTGATCCATCATATTTATAAGAAGAGCTTTGGCGTAAATCACATAAAAAAGACCTTTGTCGACGCGTTTCGAACCAACTAGTGTGGTTCATCGTCAGGACAAGTTGAAGACACATATCT
>APFE030011236.1:0-11368 GCA_000404065.3 Pinus taeda
AAACCCTAAACCCTAAACCTTTTATAACATTTTAAAAATTGTTTTGTAAATTTTATTTAAGTGTTTATTAAAAGTGTTTACCAAAATGTTGTAGACCCTAAACACTTAACCCTAAGCTTAAACCCAAAATCCTAAATCTTAAACCCTAAACCATAAATCGTAAACCCTAAATCCTAAACCATGAACCCTAAGACCTAATCATTTTATAAAATTTTAAAAACTATTTTGAAACTTTTATTTAAGTGTTTTTAAAATCATTTAATAAAGTCTTATAAACTCTAAACCCTAGACTCTAAACCCCAAACCCTAAACCCAAAACCATAAACCCTAAAACACAAACCTTAAACCCTAAACCCAAAACTCCGAACATTAAACCCTAAACCCTAAGCATTTTATAACATTTTAAAAAGAATTTTGTAATTTTTATTTAAGTGTGTATTAAAAGGATTTACTAAAGTGTTAAAAGCCATTAACCCTAAACTGTAAACCACAAACCCTCAACCGTAAACCCTAAACCCTAAAACCTAAACCCTAAACACTAAACTCTAAATCTAAAACCCTAAACCCTAAACTGTAAACCCTAAACCCTAAACCCTAAATGCTAGACCCTAATAATTTTATAACATTTTAAAAAGAATATTTTAAATTCTATTTAAGTGTTTAGTAAAGTCATTTACTAAAGTGTTATAAACCCTAAACCCTAAACCATAAACCGAAAACCTTAAACTCTAAGCACTTTATAACATCTTAAAAAAAATTCTAACTTTTATTTAAGTGTTTATCAAGAGGATTTACTAAATTCTTATAAACACTAGACTCTTAACCCTAAACCCTAAGCAATTTATAACATTTTAAAAAGTGTTTTTTAAATTTTATTTAAGTGTTTATTATAAGAATTTAATAAAGCCTTATAAACCCTAAACCATAAAAGCTAAACCCTAAACTATAAACCCTAAACCGAAAAACCTAAACCCTAAACGCTAAACCCTAAGCCTTTTATAACATTTCAAAAAGTGTTTTGTAACTTTTATTTAAGTGTTTATTAAAACAATTTACTAAAGTGTTATAAACCTTAAACCTTAAACACTAAACCACAAACCCTAAACCCTATACCTTATACCCTAAAACCTAAACCCTAAGCATTTCATAACATTTTAAAAAGTGTTTTGTAGCTTTAAACCCTAATCCCTAAAACCTAAACCCTAAAACCTAAACCCCAATTAATTTATAACATTTTAAAGAGTGTTTTGTAACTTTTATTTAAGTGTAGCTTTTATTTTATAAACCTTAAACGATATGCCTGAAATCCTAAACCCTAAACCCTCAAACACTAAAACCTAAACCCTAATAATTTTATAGCATTTTAAAAAGCGTTTTAAACTTTTATTGAAGTGCTTATTAAAATAATTTACTAAAGTGTTATAAATCCTAAACCCTAAACCCTAAACACCAACTGCTATTTTTTTATATTTTAAAAAGCGTTTTGTAACATTAGTGTTATAAATCATAAACCATAAACCCTAAACTATAAACGCTAAAATCTAAACCCTTAACCTAAACCCTTAACTTTTATGTAAGTGTTTATTAAAATAATTTACCAAAGTGTTATAAAACCTAAACCCGAAACCCCAAATCCCAAACCCTATATCCTAATGCTTAAATCCTAAAGGATAAACCCTAAAACCATTTACTAAGGTCTTATAAACCCTAAACCCTAAAGCATAAAGCTTGAAAGCATTTACTAAGGTCTTATAAACTCTAAACCCTAAACCCCAAAACCTAAACCCTACGCCGTAAACCCCAAACCATAAAACCTACAGATTTTATAACATTTTAAAAAGTGTTTTGTAACTTTAATTTCAGTGTTTAATATAACTATTTACTAAAGTTCTATAAACCCAAACCCCTAATCCCTAAACCCTTAGCCTTAAACACCAAACCTAAACCTTAAAAACCCTAAACCCTAAGAACACTTAAAAACCATAAACCATAAAAAACCCTAAAGCCTAAAAAGACATAAACCCTAAACCCTAAAAAACCCTAAACCCTTAAAAAACCCTCAATCCAAAAAACCCCAAAAAACCCCAAAAAGCCCTAAATCCTAAAAACCATTTATTTACTTTTTTATAAGTGTTTATTTAAAAGAATTTATTAAAGCATTATAAACCATAAACCATAAACCCTAATACCCACACCCCAAACCTAATCCCTAAACCATTAGAACTTTATAACATTTTAAACCCCAAACCCTAAACCCTAATTATTTTGTAACATTTTAACAAGAATTTGTAACTTATTTTTTAAGTGTTTATTTAAAGAATTTACTAAATTTTTATAAACCCTAAACCCTAAGCATTTTATTAGAATTTAACAAGCGTTTTGTAACATTTTAGAAACATAAACATTTTATAACATTTTAATAAACGTTTTGTAACTTTTTTTAAGTGCTTATTAAAAGCATTTACTTAAGTGTTATAAACCCTAAACCCTAAAACCTCCACCCTAAGGAATTTTTATAAAATTTTAACAAGAGTTTTGTAACTTTTTTTAAAGTGTTTATTAAAAGAATTTACCAAAGTGTCCCTCAAACCTAAACCCTAAGCATTTTATAACTTTTTAGCAAGTTTTTTGTGACATTTTTCTAAGTGTTTATTAAAATGCTTTACTAAATTTTTATAAACCCTAAACCCTAAACTCTAAAACATAAGCATTTTATAACACTTTAAACCCTAAACCCTGCGCATTTTGTAACATTTTAAAAAGTGTTTTCTAACTTTTTTTTAAGCGTTTATTAAAATAATTTATTGAAGTGTTATAAGACCTAAACCCTAAAACCTAAACCATTAACACTAAGAATTTATAACATATTAAAAAGAGTTTTGTAAATTTTTGTAAGTGTTTATAAAAAGAATTTACTAAATCCTTATGAACCCTAAATCCTAAACCTTAAGCATTTTATAGCATTTTAAACCCTAAACCTAAACCCTAAGAATTCAATGACATTTTAGCTAGATTTTTGTAACTTTTTTTGAAGTTTTTATTAAAAGAATTTACTAAAATGTTATAAACCCTAAATCCTAAACTGTAAGCATTTTATAGCATTTTAATCCCAAAACCCTAAAGCCTGAACCCTAAACTCTAAACCCTAAGTATTTTATAACATCTTCACAAGCGTTTTCTTAATTTTTTTAAAGTGTTTATTAAAAGCATTTACCAAATTGTTATAAACCCTAAACCCTAAACCCGAAACATAAACCCTAAACCCACCAACAAAACCCTAAACCCTAAAACCTAGGAATTTTATGATATATTAAAAGTAACTTTGTAACTTTTATTTAAGTGTTTATTAAAAGAATTTACTAAGGTGTTCTAAAACCTAAACCCTAAACCCTATAAACTAAAACCTAACCCATAGGTGTTTTATAACATTTGTAAAAGCATGTTGTAACTTTTAGTTAAGTGTTTATTAAGGGAATTTAATAAATTGTTATAAACCTTAAACCATGCACCCTAAAACCTAAACGCCAAAACCTAAACCCTAAACCATAAAGCCTAAGAATTTTATAACAATTTAAGAAGAATTATGTAATTTTTATTTAAGTGTTTATTAAAAGAATTACTAAAGTGTTATAAATCGTAAACCATAAACACAAAACCCTTAACCCTAAACCCTAAACCCTAAACACAAAAACGTAAACCCTAAACCCCAAAAACTAAACCCTAAACCCTAAACCCGAAACACCAAATCGTAAACCCTAAACCCTAAGCATTTTATAACATTTTAAAATTTGTTTTCTAACTTTTATTTAAATGTTTATTGAAAGAAGTTACCAAAATGTTGTAGAACCTAAACACTAAACGCGAAACCTTAACCCAAAGCCCCAAACCTTAAACCCTAAACCCTAAATCCCAAACCCTAAACCCTAAACCCTAATAATTTTATAACATTTTAAAAAGTATTTTAAAACTTTTATTTAAGTTTTTATTAAAAGCATTTACTAGAGTATTATAAACCTTAAACCCTAACCTATAAACCCGAAACCTAAACCCTAAATCATAAACCCTAAACATGAAACCTTAAACCCTAAACTTTAAACTGTGAACATTAAACCCTAAACCCTAAGAAATTTATAGCATTTTTAAAATATTTTTGTAATTTTCATTTAAGTGTTTATTAAAAGAATTTACTAAAGTGTTCTAAACCCTCAACACTAAACTATAAACCACAAGCCCTAAACCCTAACCCCTAAACTCTAAAATTGAGACCCTAAATGATAAGCCCTAAACTGTAAACCCTAAACCCTAAATGTTAAACCATAATAATTTTATAACATTTTAAAACACATACTGTAACTTCTATTTAAGTTTTATTAAATTCATTTACTAAAGTGTTAACAACCCTAAACCCTAAACTCTAACACCAAACTCCAAACCATAAACCCTAAACCCTAAACCCTAAGAATTTTATAACATCTTGAAAAAAAATATAACTTTTATTTAAGTGTTGATTAAGAGGATTTACTAAAGTATTATAAAGCTTACACCCTTACCCTGAGCCCTAAGAAATTTATAACGTTTTAAAAAAGGTCTTCTAAATTTATATTTAAGTTTATATTAAAAACATTTACTAAAGTGTTATAAACCCTAAACCCTAAATGCTAAAGCATAAGAATTTTACAACATTTTAAAGATGATTTGTAACTTTTATTTAAGTGCTTATTAAAATAATTTACTAAAATGCTATAAACCCTAAATCCTGAATCCTAAACTCCAAACCCTTATCTCCAAATGATAAACCCCAAGAATTTTATGAGTATCTATAATAAGGGACGACCACACCTACGTATGTGAGTGTAGGAGGGAGAAAAATGTGGTACATGAGATACCCTTCTTCATAAACCTTTTTCCTTTTATTTATTTTCTTCATAACTCCTTAAGGCTCCAAGGGATGAATGCATTGTGTAATATGTAGCAGCAGATACCTCCTTAAGGTGGGGTTGTTCATCCCTACACCCTAAACCCTAAACCCTTAACCCTAAACCACAAACCCTAAACCATAAACCCTAAACCCCAAATCCTAAACACTAAACCCTAAGCATTTTATAACAGTTTAAACAGTGTTTTGTAACTTTCATTTAAGTGTTTATTAACACAATTACTAAGGTGTTATAAACCTAAAACCATGAACCCTAAACTGAAAATACTAAAACATAAACCCTAAAAAATTTATAAAGTGTTATAAGCCCCAAACCCTAAAACCTAATCCCTAAAGCCTAAACTACAAACGTGTAACCCTAAATGCTAGATGCTAAACCCCAAACTCTAAATCCAAAACCCTAAATTCTAAACCCTAAAATATAAACCCTAAACCCTAAACCGTAAAATCTAAACCATAAACCCATGACCCTAAACCCTAAACTATAAACCCTAAACTCTAAGTATTTTATACCATTTTATAAAGTGTTTTATAAATTTTATTTAAATGTTTACTAAAAGAATTTACTAAAGTGTTATAATCCCTACACCCTAAACTCTAAACCCTAAACCCTAGACTTAAAACCCTAAACCCTAAACCCTAAAACCCTAACCATAAACCCTCAACATTTTATACCATTTTAAAAATGGTTTTTAACTTTTATTTAAGTATTTGTTAAAATGATTTACTAAAGTGTTATAAGCCATAAACCCTAAACCCTATATCCTAATCATTTTATAACATTTTAAAAAGTGTTTTGTAACTTTCATTTAAGTGTTTATTAAAAACATTTACCAAAGTGTTATGAACCTTAAAATCTAAACCATCAACCCTAAACACTAAGCATTTTATAAACCTTAAACACTCTACCCTAAACCCTAAGCCCTAAACCTCAAACCCTAAACCCCTACACCCTTAACCCCAAACCCTAAACCCTAAAGCCCAAGCCTAAAACCCTAAACCATAAATGAGAAGCATTTTATAACATTTTAAAAAGCATTTTGTAAAATTTATTTAAGTGTTTATCAAAAGCTTTTACGAAAGTGTTATAAACCCTAAATTCAAAACCCTAAACCCTAAATCCCAAATTATAAATCTCAAACCATTAACTCTAGACTGTAAACACTAAGAATTTTACAACATTTTAAAAAACAATCCACAACTTTTATTTAATTGTTTATTAAAAGCATTTACTGAAGTGTTATAAACCCTAAACCCTAAACTCTAAACCCCAAACCCTAAACCCTAAATCCTAAACATTTTATAAAGCCTAAACCCTAAACCCTAAAACCTCATGACAAGTACAAAGATCAAAATTACTTTTTTAAATACTAAACCTAGTTACATTTTATTCAACACTCCCTCTTAACTACGAAGGTATTTATAATGGTACTTGGTCATTATCAATCTAAACAATTTATCATAAGAAGAATCGGATTGGTAATCAATATGTATAGCATCATAGTAACCAACATTGTTTCCATAGTAAGGCCTTGACCAAAAACTCTCTCTCATTATATCAGAGCACAATGTTCGAAAGACCAATGATCATAGACACGTTAATCATTGTCTCTCAAGGTACATACCCATCGAGGTGTTCACTGAGTATGACCTTATAGGACTATTCTTATCTTTGGTTCATAACCCCAAAATAATATAGATCCTCTTTCCTACTCTCGTCTTGGATGACCTACATATCCTCAAAGAGCCTCAGATGCCAGATGATTAACTAATCCTCCATTATTTCTTCCAAAGTAAATACAAGAATGTTGTGCTTAGATTTGTCTTCATGGCCTTCACCTAGACTTACGATTTTTAGTCCTGGTTTAATGCATGACACATGAAATAGAAAAACAAAATTGTCACTCCTTGTTAATAAGGGGTAATGTAATCCAAGCTCCCTGTTAGCAAAGGTGGCAGCAGTGGCGGTGAAGGAGAGGTAGAAGGTAAAGGAGGAGGCAGAGGAGGAGATGGAGCAGGAGGAGGCACGAAAGGAGGCACGAGCAGTGGAGGATGTGGAGGCAGGGATGAGTAGGAAGAGGTGGAGGCAGAGGCAGAGGAAGAGGTGGTGGTGGTGGTGGTGGAGGATGAGGAGGAGGAGGAGGAGGAAGAGAAGGAGGCAGAGGAGTAGGAGAAGGAGGAGGAGGTGGTGGTGGTGGTGGTGTTGGTGAATGTAGAAGAGGAGGAGGAAGAGGAGGCTAAGGTATTTGAGGAGGAGGTGGAGGTGGTGGTGGAGGTAGATAAGAAGAAGGAGATGGAGGGTGTGGTGGAGCTGAAGGGGGAGGAGGAAGAGGAGAAGGTCATGTTATTCATGGAGGAGGTGGATAAGGGGAAGGAAAAAGTGGAGCTGGAGGAGGAGGAGGAGCTGGATGACGGGTTTTGGATGAAGTTGGTGGTGGAGTAGGAGGTGGTGGAGGTATAGGTAGAGGTGGACGAGGAAAATGTGAAGGAGGAGGATGACAAGGGTGTGGAGGAGGGGGATGAGGTTGAATAGGAGCAAGAGGAGGAGGATGTGGAAGTGGAGGTGGATGTGGAGGCGGAGGATGAGTGGAGGATGAGGTGAAGGTGGACGTGGAGGTTGAGGTGGAGAAGGAGGTGAATTTGGGGGTGGAGGTTTAGCTGGAGAAGGAGGTGGAGGAAGTAGAGGAGGAGGAGGAGGTCGTGGAGGAGGTGGAGTTGGAGGTGGAGGAGGAGAAGGAGGAAAAGGAGAAGGGGTTGGAGGAGGTGGAGGTGGAGATGGAGGTGGTGGTGGATGATGAGGAGCAGGAGGAGAGAAAGGTGTAAGTGGAGGAGGAACATGAGGAGGAGGAGGAGGAGGAGCTGGTGGTGAATGAGTCGATGGAGGAGGTGGAGGAGGAGGAGGTGGAGGCTGAGGAGGAGGGAGAGGAAGAGTTGGATTTCAAGGTGGGGAAAGAGGAGGTGGTGGAGGAGGAGGAGGTGGTGGAGGTGGAGAAGGAGAAGGAGGTGGAGGTGGAGTTGCAGGAGATGTTGGAATAGTAGGAGGAGGAGGCGAAGATGGTGGAGGAGCTGGAGGTGGAGGAAAGGAGGAGGATGAGGAGGAGGTGGAGGAGGAGGAGGCTATGGATGATGATGAGGAGGAGGTTGATGTGGGCGATTAGATGATGGTGGTGGTGGTGGATGTGGAGATATGGAAGTTAATTTAAGATTGATGTCTTATATTCAAATATTAAATTTTCACTCTCTTCTCCACTCTTGGAAATGAAGGCTACATTTTTATTAATCCAGAACATATCTCTTCGCATACATAATATCCTACTATTAAATGATAAGTAATTCATTCATAAATATTTCCATATTCACAAATATAGTCATTCAAGTACATGAAATTTCTTTTATGTTTAGATCTGATATCTTGGCCAAGAATTTGAAGGATTTATCAAGATAAAAATTTTGTGTTTATTTTGTTTAAACCTTTTGCTTGTCTGTTAAACACTTATAGTTCTTGTTTCATTTTTCAATGAACCATTTGTTTGGGAATAACTAGTTTCATCTAATTATCATTGATTTAAAAAACGTTGGGTTAAATTTAACATTGTTTCTTGAATAAGAAGCCTTATGTTCTTCTTCTTTTACGTTTACTTGAGAAACATAGGATATTAGGAATCATATATGGCCTTGTTTATTATTTTGGTATTCCACATATTTTGAATAATTATTATTTTGAGTAATCATATAGAGTTGACATGAATGTCTAATGTGTACTCATAATATAAATAGAAAAAATATTATAGTATTGTAAACTTTTGATGGAATCACTTCATTAAACATAGTAAGAAGTAAATACATTGTATGAATTGTCCTTATGAATAAAAAGAAATATTTACACTATTGGGGCCATAAGACAACCAAAATTATTTTATCATAATCAAATATTTTCATTAATGAAGAGAGGGTAAATCCGTTGAATTGAAATCGATATACATGCATTTTTTTAGCGTCGTGCATTTTGGGAAAAGCACTAGCTATATAAGGGTTTTCTCTAAACTCAAACAACATCAAATTTCCTTGTAGCCAACATCAAGTGAAAATGGAAACCGACATCAAAACCCTGTAAAGAGGAAACATTTGATAAGTACTTGAAGACTAAAGCATAGGCAAAAAAACTTGCATGAATTTTGACCCCAAAACAATGTCAAAAGATAACCCAAGTTGGTCATAGACTAATATACACACACAAGAAAGGAATTCCTTTGTTTGAATTGGAATCACTTTAAATTAATTAGGCAAAGAACATTATAGAAGGTTTTGAGATAACTAGAGTATAACCTTAGTAATATAGATGACATCCTTCAATCCGTTGCTTTGTTGTAAATGAAAGAACATTAGGATTGTACATATATGATTGTATAAAGAGAAATTATATCGAGATGAGAATCAAGTTACGGTTTAATCATAGAATCAAAATTATAGAAATATTGTACAATATTGGAAGGAACTCCATGTATGAAGGGTAGTTCATTTCGAAATCACTGAAAAAAGTAGAAATTACCCTGATATCCTTTGAGGAAACTGTAACCAACTTATGATACATCACAACCACAAAGTAAGAAGTGAAAACTTATAGTGATATACCCAATAATGGCTATACTATAACAAACATAAGTGAATGTAGAGGAACCAAAGACATTATGATGGCTTATCGAAGGATTTCATCCATACCACATTTTACAAGGACACTTTTTCTAAGAGCGTGAGATGGACATAAGTTTTTCACATACATTTCAAATATGATCACATAATTCCAAAACATCAATTTTATATTTTTGAAAAACCTCATTGAGAGAACTATATTCATTAGAGTAATGTTCATTCTTTCCACCACTTAGTTTTGTTTAGAATTGTATGGAACTATGCCCTTATGTTGAATCCCTTGATTGCAAATATATTTTTCATATTCATTAGATTACATTATATTCCATTAATGGTATGAAGAGAGACAATGTGTGATCATGCTTCATATTCAAACCATACATGAAAATCCTTAAATGTTTTGAAAGCTTGAGATTTACTTTTTAGTAAGTACACCCAACACATTCGAGTGTAATCATCAACATAATATTTCGTACATTTATTTTCATTATCATAATTAAAATGCATAGGACCGCACAAACCAAAATATATATGTCCAAATTTTCTACATGAATGAAGCGGCCTTTTCTAGCGATTGTGAACAAGGAGCAAGTGGCAAATGATTATGCATAGTTATAGACCCATATAAATAAGAAACTGGAAAATGCCACATATATTTAGTAGGGAACTCAACTAAAATATTTAATGGTTAAAGTGGTTAGGTATAGTTTCTATCATCCTCTGGGAGTTAAATCACCCTTGACGAGGAAGGGGCATGACTAAGTAAAGCGAAAAATGAGATAATATTGATGGATAGTCTATGAGATCTTGGTAGAATAAACAATGTTCCAATGTAAATAAGCCTAATAATTTTCCACGTAGTAGAGAAATTTATTGGGGGTAATATTCTAAGGTTTTTCAAAATAAAAAATAAAAATAGTTGTCAATTTTGACATTTTTTTAAATTTATTTCCTCAAAGTTTATACTTTAAAATTATTTTAACTTAAAAATAATTAGAACTCTCAAAAATTTTACGAAAATATCATTAAGCATTTAACATTGTGGATATTAGGGAGTACTAATGATAGGCAAGGTTTATAAGCTTTAAAATAAATTTCCATCAAAGTTTTGCTACTAGATAGAACCATTTGAGGAGAAAGAAAAAACATGTCATAGTTGTGCAAAATATACAAAAGAATTAAGAGATGAAAGGAGAAGATAACATGATACATTCTTCAATAAAACTAAAATATGGGGAATAACTAACAAGGAATAAAGTTGTGGGTCGTTTAATGTTTGCATGTTGTGAGGCTTTGTGACATAGTTCTCATGAAAATCCTCAATTCTAAGGGCGTGTACATTTCACGATACTTTTTTATTTGAAATGATGAAAGACAATTTAGGATGGATAAATGTAATTATATTATATAATTTTGTCAAAGAAACATTGTACTCTTCTTTTATTTCTTTAATGTTTTTTATGCATGTCCAAGTTTATCTCACCTCCATGGCTTCTTTTGATAAGAAGGAGAACTAAGGAGTTTGTCATTGTTCATATATAATAAAAATATGATCATTTTTAGCAGAAGAGTTGCAATAGGAGGTGATGTCAGTGTTACCTATCGTAAACAAGGTGTAATGTTGAACAATTATCTCCTTGTTAATTAAAAGTATTACATTTCTCATTCACTGTATATCTATTTTATTATATTTCCATTTATTTTAATGTTTTTCCTAAAATATATTTATTAATTTGTCAATAATATCAAAAAATATATTTTTATATTGTATTACCATTCGCT
>APFE030011237.1:0-24352 GCA_000404065.3 Pinus taeda
TATGATTGTGGTGATGTCTTCCTAGGGGATGGTAGGAAGACCAAAATCATAAGGCAATAAAATTTAAGTTGAATTTTCAAGGTGGAAGGATTAGAACACTTCTTTGTGTTTTTCACATTCCTGAATTGGCTTAAAATATAATTTTTGTAAGCAAGATGGATGGTGCAGGTGTAAAAACTATGTTCAAGAAAGATACCTGCAAAATGGTACGGGGATCATTGGTATTGATGCAGGGAGTACGTATTGGAACTCCATACAAGGTTATAGGTAACATTGTTAATGATGGTTGCAATAATTCTATGGTTCCCGAAAGTGGAGCATAAAATCTAGTGGTGTTTAGAGAAAAGACTATGTTGTGGCATCAAAGACTTGGACATATTGGAGAGAAGGGCCTTCAAATACTACATGGTAATCGTATGGTAGAAGTTATGTCTAATTTCTCTCTGGATTTCGATTTTTGTG
The DNA here is from genome assembly GCA_000404065.3 of Pinus taeda. NCBI lineage: Eukaryota > Viridiplantae > Streptophyta > Pinopsida > Pinales > Pinaceae > Pinus > Pinus taeda. Next base: position 463 of record APFE030011237.1, read on the forward strand.
AACATTGTGTATATGGGAAGCATAATCGGGTGAGTTTCCCCTCTGGTGTTAAGAGGGTGAAAGCGATATTAGAGCTTGTGCACATTGATGTGTTTGGACTTGTGTTGATTCCATCGATGGGTAATTTTATGTACTATGTCTCATTTATAGATGAATTCTAGAGGAATACATGGATATATTTCCTCGGGAAGAAATTTGAAGTCTTTGACAGGTTTAAAGAACTTAAGGCTCTGGTGGAAAATCAGAGAAAGAATAAGATTAAGGTGTTAAGGAAAGATAATGGTGGAGGGCTCCATAAGAATGGATTCAAATAGTCCTGTAAGAAGTGTGGTACAACACAACAAAATAATACTCTATACATACCTCAGCAAAATGGAGTTGCAGAAAGAATGAATAGGACATTGATGGAAAAAGCAAGAAGCATGCTCAGTGATGTTGGGTTAGGAAAAAAAATTTGGGCAGAGGTAGTGGATACTGCATGTTACCTATTTAACATATCACCTTCATCAGCATTGGAGGATCAGACTCTACATGAGGTATGGATTGGTAGGAAACCCTCTCTCTCACATCTCAAGGTATTTGGTTGTGATATATATTTACATATTCCAAAGTATAAAAGAACCAAGTTGGATAGTAAATTTGAAAGATGCATCTTTATTGGGTATAAGGATGATTTAAAAGGTTGTAAGGTTTGGAACCCATAAATAAGTAAGGTTTTGTACAAAAAACATGTGGTGTTTAGAGAGGTGAAAGATGTTATTAAACATGATTTCTTACCAAAGAAAAAGGAACCAAAGAAGATAAAGTTTGAATTGAAGGAGGAAGAACCAAACTCTATAGCAGAACATGGATCAGAAGAGGAAGATCCACACACTCCATTTTTTAGGAGATAAGTTCAAGAAAGAAGGAATCCAAAGGGGTATAATCCATCTTCTTTTTGTTCAATTTTTTCTTTGTCTATTATTGATTATGATCCCAAAGTTGTCAGGTGTATTCAAACGATCGAAAACTTTGGAAAAAGGTCATGGTTAAAGAAATAGAATCTTTGGACAAAAATGAGGCTTTGGATCTGGTGGAGTTGTTCGCTGTGAGGAAACCCATTGGCAGAAAATGGGTGTTTAAGAAGAAGATGAATGCATAAGGCAAGGTGGAGAAATACAAAGCTCGGTTGGTAGAAAAAGGTTATTCCTAGGCGCCAAGAATTGATTTCGGTGATATTTTTTCTCTTGTTGCTAAGTTAGCTTCTATTAGATTACTTTAAATTGTTGTTGTCGGTTTTTATTTTGAGGTAGAATGGATGGGTGTGAAGACAACATTTCTTCACGGGGATCTGGAAGAAGAGATCTACATGAAGCAACCAGAAGGTGAATGGTAAGAAAGAATTGGTATGCAAGTTAAAAAAGTATTTGTATGGGTTAAAGCATTCATTAGAGAAATTTTGAGGTTTAAAATTGGCCTCTTAAGGAATATTATAAAATATTAGTGGAAATAATAAAATAAGATTAGATTACCTCATTAAGTCTGAGAGGAAAAAAAAAAAAATTTACTCGTGTTTTCAACTTATCTCCCTACGATTTTACTCAAATTTTGAGTGGAAACACTTGTTGGATGAAGAATTCAATTTTTCATCCAAGGTGTACCCACATTGCATACTTTCGATGAACTCTACTACATGAAAATGTGAAATACATGAAAAAAATGAGATTGCAATCACGTTTTTTCATGTATTTCACATTTTTCGTGTAGTAGGGTCCATCAAAAGTATGTAAGATGGGTACTCCTTGGATGAAAAATTGAATTTCACATCCAACAAGTGTTCTAGCTCGAAATTGGAGTAAAATCGTATGGACATAAGTTGAAAATATGAGTTGAAAATACAAGTTTTATTTTTTTTATTTTTTTTTATCTTTTTAACTTTTTACTCCAAAAATGGTGAATCATCCCCTATGATTGACATCATCATATTGAATCCTATTGGTTTTTAAAAAGTTGATTTTTGTTGTACATTTTTGTTTTGAGGCCCATTTTTTACCTCAAAATTTCTCTAATGCACCAACTTAGGATGTGGTATCAAAAATTTGATAAATATATATACGGGGACTTGGCTTCACAAGGAGAAAAGTGGATCACTGTGTGTATTTTAAATTAATTGGTGACTGTGTTATTTATTTGGTCTTATATGTGGATGATACGTTGTTGATTGAAAATGACAAAGAAATTTTTTGGGATTTGAAGACCCAATTGTCCTCTAAATTCGACATGAAGGATCTTGGTGTTGCAAAATATATTTTGGGCATGGAAATTAAAGAAGATCAGGCAAAGAGGAAGCTTTGGTTAAACAAGAGGAAATTTGTCAAGACAATATTGCAGAGGTTTAATATGTAGGATAGTAAATCGAAGAAGGTTGTTGTTCTTGTAGGTGCAAAGTTATCGATTGAACAGTGTCCCAAGGCACAGGAAGAGGAAGAGGACATGTCTCGTGTTCTATATGCAAATGAAATTGGTAGTCTAATGTGAAATGGTCTGTACCAGACCATACATTGCACATGCAGTGCGAGTATTGAACAAGTTTATATCAAAGCCAAGGAAGGAGCATTAGACAGTAGTGAAGTGGGTTTTCAGGTATTTGTGTGGCACTAGTGATTATGCTTTTTTCTACCAAGGAAGAATAGGATTGGAAAAAGTGATGGGAATACATGGCTTTTCTTATGCATACTAGGATGCAGATCTGCATCATAATATTTCTACAAGTGGGTATGTGTTTAACGTATTTGGAGAAGCAATTAGTTGGATGAGAAAGAGACAATTTGCAGTGGCACTTTCAATTACAAAGGTTGACATGGCAAGCACTCATGCAAGAAAGGAAGCAGTTTGGTTGCAAATATTGTGTTCAAGTATGGGGTTCATACAACAAGATATAAGGATAAATTGCGACAACCAAAATGTAATTTTCTTAGCAAAAAACCTTACTTAACATTCGAAGATAAAGCACATTGATGTTCAATATCACTTTTGTGAGGGATATGGTTGAATACAAAAGGCCATTGTTGGTGAAGGTGGACACTTTGAAGAATGTTGTAGATGCATTGACAGAGCCTGTGAGCATTGAGAATTTTTCTTGGTGTAGAGAAACAATGGGTGTTGTAGGGCTGGACCAATGACTATGCAACTCTTGCGGCCCCCTGTGTAGAATAAAACAACAAGCGGGAGAATATTGGGTATGCGTTATATTCTTTCCAATATTAGCTACACACATGTTTACATTGTGTCAGGTGTAACGGGGGGATTGCAGGGGGGAAACAACCCCCCCTGCTGGGGGGTTTGCAGGGGGGCACAAGATCCAGGGCTACAACTCATGATTTTTTTAATGCGGACACAATAATGGTTGGGCGGATGTAAGGATGGTGGGTGGAAATACCCATGGTTTTTTTTTGCATGGTTTTTGTTCATGTTTTTGGGTATGATGGTTTTTTCCCATGGTATTTGTAGATCTGGTCAAGGGAACTACAATTATGTTCTAATCCAGTGTTAATGAATTCAGGTTTATGAATGTTTCATCATGTATATAATGTATTATAACATTGAAAGGAATATAATGAAAAATCAATATGGTTTTCCTGTTTAGGTTTCAAGAGAAAATATTTGTATATTTTATGTTCTCGCCATTGTATATTTTTTTGTTTTTAAAAATTTGTTTGCAGGTAATTTCTATACATGGTTAAAACCTACATCTTTCTCCTCTCCTTAACATTTCTTTTATAACTCTACATAGAGCTAAATCCCTAACCCTAACCCTAATCTCAAAGTGATTAACGATAAATATTAGATCTTGCCTCACTTGAGATTTATGACTAAGTTAAAACGTACTCAATAAAATAAATTAATTTTTCTTTTCCTAACTTTCTCTTAGCTCAATAAGCCAACATACTAATATGTTATATTTTCTAAGTTAGACTTAGGCTAAGTTACATTAACAACTTATCACACTTGAGCAGGTGTTCTAAGGAGAATATGGGTGACTTTTGCATGCCTAGACACAAGGCATGTGCATAAGTACCTTCCTAAACTACAAAAATCAACACTCGTCTTAGCAAGGGAGGTAATTCTAGAAGAACCTCCTCCACCTAGATCTATCTCTAATCCAATCACATCATCTGTTTTTTTAGGTATTCCCTCTTAATTAGAAGACTCCTCTGCTACCTGCTTCGGAATTTGCACTGAAGATCTGTTTCTCCCAACCATGTTCCTAGGAGCCTGCTCCTGAGCATCCATCAATGTTACCTCATACCAACTAGTTTTAACAGATATGTAAAAAGCCTTCTACCCATATTCTAGATTAGAAAACTAAGTCTCTGGTCTCAACTCAATCTTCAGAGCCTCCTGCTCAATATTTTTCATTAACATTGACCCTCGATCTAAGATCTCCTTAAATCTACCTACAAGTTGGCCCTATAGGCTAAATAAATTACCTTTCCTAACACCAGTTCTGATTGTTGTGACCTCAATAACTCCCTCTAAATGTATAAATACATTTTCTTTCTAGAACGCAACATCATAAGCTTTGTCCTCTAGAGTTGAGACTGAGACAAAGTTCATCTTCAGCTTTGGGACATACAATTCCTCTACCACCTCCAAATATCCTCCTAATTCTAGTTGGAATAACACTATTAGAACCCATTCATTGCATGTATGGTACTCATACCAAATTCAATATGCATTTTTGAATTTGTCTCTTAAACACTAAGAAAAACTTCCCACATTCTCTTCATATGGAGAGATGCTCCACTATCCACGAACCATGCATCAATGTCCACAAACTGAGCACTTCTAACACTAGTGCTAGAAAGACAAGCAACCACAATTAGAAGAACTCAAATTTTGTTGCAAACACTTCATTCTATCCTAATGATGTAACCCATGATTTCTCTTTTTATTTCTTTATATATGGACATTGGCTCACATAATTTCCTAGCTTGAGACGTGCAAAGCACTTGGATTTTATCGTGTCCTTCTTCCCATCATGAGAGGATCCTTCCCCTTCCTTGTTCAGTTTTGAAGTGCCCTTGTCATTTCTTGCATGATCTAAAAGATAAATTTTCTCCTCATCCCTTCACCTTTTACGTGGTTACCATGTAGAGCCTCCTCACGAGTCTCCTCTTGGGTGAAGTCATTCCACAACTTATACCAAGTTTGGAGATTTTTCTATGCCACATCTCCCTTAATGAAGGTACCCCACTACTCTGTGAACTTGTTCGGAGCTCTCCTTACCAATTCCAAATTTGACACTTTCTCCCCCATTGCAACAAGCTCATCTCGTACTTGAGATATTTGGGTGAGATAATAAGAAATTGTCTCAGCTTTGGACATCTTGGTGCTCCTAAATTTCTCTCTCATCAACTTTTTCCGATTATGGTTATCACTTTGGTACAACTTGGTTAGTGCCTCTCACATTTTTCTGGTGGTTTTTTTCTCTGATACATGAAGAATAATGTGATCCTTCACTCCATCCAATATAATCATTTTGGATTTCACATCCTTCTTCTTGTGGACTTCCAAAAGTGTTGCATTGGTAGGAGAAATATAAGTTTGTTCTACAAAGTCCAAGATCTCGTTCTCCTCTAACACCAACACAATTCTCCCCTTCCACATGCAGTAGTTAGATTGACCCATCTAAATGATATTCAAACCCAAGACCAATAGTCATCTCTATTCAAATGATCAAAACTTACCAAAAACATTTGCTATTAATGATGAAGAAAATTGTGCTCCTCCTCATGGTGTTTATAGTTGGTTAGGCTTGTTCTTTATTTCTTGGGCCACTGCTACTGGTCTCTTGTCCACAACCACACCTCTACCCACACTATTCTCTCAGCCTACTTGTGGCCCCTATGTTTTATGTTATTGACAACTATATACACGCATTGTTGCTCTGTTTTGGCCTGACTTGACCCTGTCTACACAATGACTGTCCCACACAATAGTTGCTTGTGAAAGCACAAGTGCAACATATCGGCTAGTTTTTCTCACATCCATCTCACCCTCCTTATGGTTGTCAATTCTTCACTTTAGTCTTGCTCGCAGTTTAACCTAGTTGGTGGTTAGTGGAAATGATGAGCTTTTTCCACCACATTGACTCAATGGTTGTGGTAAAAAAAAAAAAAAAAATGTTAGCAGTTGGACTAGCTGTACTTGAGCTCGCGCTGCAATTCCTAGTGACATCTTTGCCTGTCAACCATGCTACAATTCCCTCACATCTTTCAGTCATCTCATAACTTGATTGACCCTATTACAACCATGTTATGAGCCTCTTGCAATGTTTGTCATCATTGTTTTTCGAGCTCTTTCGTGCATACCTATTGTCTCCCTTAGTTGTTTGGTATACCATTCTTGATCCACTTAGCTTGACCTCTTGCTACCCTCACAACCTAACATTGCTACAAACCAACTCTTGGCCCAACTTGTTTGTTATTGTTGGCCTTATATTGCTATCATTTATAACTCCTGGCGATGGTACCCTTGAAGTGGTTGGGAGTGGCAGTTAGGTGGGCCGTCAAACCTATCATCCACCCACTCCATTACCCCCTTTTATTTTATTTTGATTGTTTATTTCTATTTACATCAACCCCTACTTTCCACCAAAAAAAACCTCAACTTTTGCATGATATGGTCGAGCCTAACCTAGAGATCTTGTACAAACCCTAGATTTTGTGATTTTTATATCAATTTTCTTTATAATTTTGGCTCCAATGCCATGTTAGTATTCTTGTGAACCTAACATCAATTCCTAGCAAAAAAGTGATCTATTGAATAAATACATAGCTATGTTCCTAATACAAAATCAACGGAAGAAAAATTAAATAATCAATCACATGAAACAATGACATGCATATTTATGCCCAATCAAATTAATTCATCATTAAAAATGACTCAGAACCTACTTGTGCTCCCATCTCGAGATAATTTCCCAACTGATAAAATACAAAATACGAATAGCATGTATCTAATCCAACAGATCTGCCCTCGATTGGTGCTCAGTGTTTCTTGCAGATTAGATCTCTAGCCTCTTTGCACTCCCTCTGACCTAGCACATCACTCGTTAAGATGCCTCTTTCAATCTTGTGTTGTTTTAATGTGACTTTCTCCTCTCCTCAACCTTGCTTTTATAACTTTACATTGAGCTAAATCCCTAACCCTAACCCTAATCTCAAAGTGATTAACGACCAAGATTAGATCTTGCCTCACTTGAGATCAATGACTAAGAGTAAAACTTACTAAAGTAAATTACTTCAATTTTCTTAAGTTTTTCTTAGCTCAATCACCCAATATACTAATATGTGTGTTTTCCTAAGTTAGACTTAGTCTAACGTACATTAACAACTTGCTCACACTTGTGCAAGTGTTCTAAGGAGAATGTACGCCTAGACACAAGGCCTATGTAAAAGTACTTTTCAAAACTACAAAATCCAAAAATTTTCAATTATAACTTTTTATAAGATGATGTGATGCTCTAAACTTGTCTACTTTAGGATTTGTTGCTATCTAAGTATGGGTCTTAAATATATGTGGTAAACTTTAATTATGGGTTAGGATAATTTTGATTATAAGCTACAAAACACTTAATTTGTAAAGATTGCTTAAAAATCGTATATACTTTTACAAAATTCTCTATATATACCTATCATTTTTCTTAATAATTAAAAACATAGTATTTAAAACATAATGTCGTATAACAAAAAATTTAAGTATACCAAGTGACATTTTGGAACCTTCTTTAATGTTTAGATGTTTTCATGTTTAACACTATAAATTTATTAACTTTCTTAAACTTATGAGTGCTTATTTTGAAATTAACAACATAACATATTTGACCAAAAAAATACTAATTACTATTACCAAAATAATTTAATAGATTTTAAAAACACACAACATAAAATATTGTAAAGGGAAATTTTAAACTAAACTTAATTAAAAAATTGTTTAGCAAAACCTGGAAGAAACTTAAAATTACAATTCAAAACTAAAAATAAGATAGAAAAATGTAAATAAGATGCTATTTATTTTAAAATAAAATTTATTCTACAAAATTATATTTCATTTATTTTATATTTTTTAAAGTATTATTTAGATTTCTATATTATAAATCAAATTTAATTAAAAGATTTAAAAAAATTAATACTATAAAAATTGTAATTTATATGATTATTAATTTAATTTAATTAAAATATTAATATATTAAATTTAATTTTCATAAATATAAAATGTTGAAAATTGGAATAAAAAATAATTATATTTTATCATGTTTGAGCAAAAATTATTTTCTTTACAAATTATCATATAAATCTTTTAAAATTATTGAAAAAAATTATAGTTTCTTTATTAAAAAAAAAAAAAATATGAGGAGTATAACTATAAGAGGTGCACCTCCACCTCTCAAACTCAGAGTCATCAATCCGTCAATCCTTTGCCCACCCACTTGAAGGAGCATAAAAGCAATTGTGACTTTAACTTTAATGTTTCAAATTGAAGACGAAATGGTGTATATTTAAATGATATATGATAACATAGTAATATGTTTAGTAATAGAATTAATTAATATATTAAGAAGTAAATAAATGAAGAAAGAAAAACATGTTAATAAAAGACTATCTAAGGTGTGAGAGCCCAATGTATAAATGGAAAAAGACTATTCAGAGGTGTCAGAGCCCAATGTGTAAACTTCAAAAGGCTATCTAGAGGTGTAAGAGCCCAATGTATAAACTACAAAAGACTATCTAGAGGTGTCAGAGCCTAATGTATAAACTTACGCATGTGGTGACGAAACCTTGTAATGCATCTGAAATCTAATATCTGACAGAGTGCATGTATAAACTTAGGCAGTAGTTTATAACGCGACTTTTTGAAAGTCTTTCCGGCAGATTTTTCCGGTCAAAATCCGGCAGCAATTCATTGGAATCCCAAGTTTGATAGCTAGTTTCTGCACAATCAATGGCTCCCAGGGGTTTTCCAAGGCGCTGAATCCAAATCTGCAGTTAAAAAACCATTTTAACTGCTAAAAATCAAGATTTAACCTCATTTCTTCTGCCGGATTCCGTCACCGGAATCTCCAAAAAGTCGCATTATAGACAACTCCTAAACTTAGTGCATGTGGCGACGAGACCCTATAATGCATCCGAAATCTAATATCTAATATATGGCGCAGTGCATAGCAATAATTGTCATAGTTAACTAGCTATTAAAAGAAATATATTAATTAAATCAAATATGAATTAAAATGTAAAAGTTGGCCCATGTTACAACCATGTATCTATCAGTTATGAGCACCAACATGCATATATATATCACTATTTGACACGGTGATAACTATTGATTGTTTATGTGAAAAATATGAAATAGATTTAGAAGAGCATAGGCAGAGGTCGTTTGAATAATTGCTGGAATGATATATTAGAGGAGAAAGACATAGGTTGTTTGAACAATTGCTGGAATGATATATGAGAGGAGAAATAAGGGATTCTATTAGTTCTCTATCCTGGTGAGATCCTTCAAGTAATTTGCTCTCAGTTACAGAAAGAAAGTTGTGCTCCTGTCTACTTCATTCTGCTGGTAGAAATTGGGCATATCATTTCTTCTGAGGTTCCGGGTGTAACGGACGACATAAGTTACAGGGTTGTTGGGAAAGACATAAAAGACAGGATTTAGCATCAGTGCCAAACACCTAGTATTGATTTAGCATCAGTGCCAAACACTTCGAATACCAGAGCGTTGTGTTATTACACTATTTACAATACAAAATCCGCAGCCCCAAAATCGTCTAAACAATGCATGTGAGGTAACTGCCTTCTCCTTTGCTATATTACACCTGGAATACCAGAGCGTTGTGTTCTTACACTATTTACAATACAAAATCCGCAGCCCCAAAATTGTCTAAACAATGCAGGTGAAGTAACTGCCTTCTCCTTTGCTATATTTCATAATTAAATTGAATAGAAATGTCAAACAGACATCAATAAAAATACAACTCACTAGTTTTCCCACTTATGGGTTGTAGATTTTGTGACTAATGTTGTAGCTGAGGCTGAAATTGAGAATGTGAATGTGGTTTGTCTTCTCTGCAGAGCTGTTAATAAAATTAATAGCCCTCTAGAAGCTCTATTGTTGCCATGATTTCTACATGAAATCACGGTACTAGACCAACTGTTGATGAAAAAAAATAGTGAAAAGAGGCTTTAGCAGTGAAAAGAGGCTTCTTCTTTTCCGATGTGACTCAAAACCACATCGAACTTGGACTATCTGTTAGACCAACTTGTAGTTGTTGCACAGAAAGCTGGTAGTAGTTGCACAGAAAACTGGTAGCTGTTGTTGGTTATACACCTCCTCTCCTCTCCCCACGCTCGCCACTCTCACCACGGCAATCTCGCCACACTGCATTTTCATGTAGGCCTTGTCTCCATAATATATCATTTGTTTCCACAGATATCAGTGAACATTATCTCGAGCATTAAATGCGTGGGAATTAATGTTAGCATTAAGCTAACATTGTGCTTGTGTGCTTGTCTAACATGTCTGCTTGTCTAATAGTGATCAGAAAGAAATAATTATAATGTTTTCCCAAATAATTATAATGCTTTCCCTCTCCACTTTCCCTCTCCGCCTTGGGAAGATGATAAATCACTATAAATAAGATGATAAATCATTATAAATGTGTGGGAATTAATGTTAGCATTAAGCTAACATTGTGCTTTGTCCACTTGTCTAACAGTTATAAAAAAGAAATAATTATAATGTTTTTCCCTCTCCGCCTTGAAAAGATGCCTTGAGAAGTTGCCAAATAAGATGATAAATCACTATATGACTGAAAATTTTAAGTATACTAAATTAACCGGCCCTAATAAATAGTTGAACTAATAAAACTAATACCTATATGATGGAAAATTTTAATTATACTAAATTAACTAGCTCTAATAAACAACTAAACTGATAGTAATCACCTCGGTTCCCATTACTATAGTCTCATGCCATTGCCATCTTTCCGATTACTATAGTATAGTCCTAGTCCCATGCCATTGCCATCTTTCCAATTACAGTATATAGTCCTAGTCCCATGCCATTTCCAGACATTATGGGACTAATAAGACCAAAATACTACTTTTGTTAAATCCCAACAAATCTTTTAACTAATTAATCTCAAAAAGAGATTAATAATTTGATACAACTACATCTCGAGAGAACACTGCCATAATTATCAAAGGTCTCTCCACACACTTATTAGAAGCCTCTTGCTCCTCCTAAGCTATGATTCCAAACGTTCATGGCTTTCTTCCAGCTGCCTCTTGCTGACATAAACTTACATACCAAATCAGATCAGACCAAATTTCTATTCAATTTGTACCATCACTTTTATAATTTTCTATGGGCTGAGAAATATCCCAAGAGTCTAAAACTATTTGGAAATCTATCCAAAACTATATAACACCTCATCTATATACATGTTAGCATTTACAAAAAGTCCATTTGGTTATAGAAAGTAGCTCATTAAACAACCCAACAACCCATTTGTCTATTACTTGTAATTACATCAGTTTACCTATTCCCACGAATTGTCTAGAACCGGGATACTTGTAATTACATCAGTTTACCTATTCCCACGAATTACGTTTGAGGGAAAATTAAATGCCCTTTTTGGGTCCAGATAAAAAGAATTTCTCACTATTTACTGATAGCTCCCAATTTCGTAAATTAATTTTATGAGCATAAAAGTAAAAATAAAAATATCTTTTTTTATAACATGTTACTTTAATATAGATATAATATTAATTTCTATATTAGTAATAAAAAGAGAGCCATGAGACATTTATGGATTAAAAATTATACTTATTTATAAAAGTTTTAAGAATTTTATTTTTATTAGTTTAAAATTGTAAAATAGATCATAAATATTTAGTAAAATGCATTTGGCTTAATATTTGTTTAAAAGATAGGTCTAAAACTATAAGTTTATTCTTAATTGATGATTTCTAATAAATTGTGAAGCTAAGGTAACAAATTAGTGGACTATGTAAATTTAGTCTAGTATATGTAATTAAAGGGTGAATTTTATTATTAGGAAATATATTTTGTGTGTTTTGTTATATGTGAGATCAAATTAAATCAAAGTTGTTAGTGCAAAAAGATTTAAGATTTTATTTTTATATTTAGAAGTAAAATACATATAAATATTTAGTGGAATACATTTAGGTTAATAGTTTGATTAAAATATATGTCTAAAATTCTAAGTTTATTCTTAACTGATGATTTCTAATAAATTGTGAAGCAAGGTAACAAATTAGTGGACTATGCAAATTTAGTCTATGTAATTAAAGGGTGAATTTTATTGTTAAGAAACAAATCTTGTGTGCTTTGTTAGGCATGAGATCAAATCAAATCAAAGTTGTTAGTGTCTATGGTATTCGCAACCCATGGTATTTACTAAACCCTTTCCCAATGGTTTTTCCATGTAAATATGGTGTTATATAGAAAACATTTTATGTTAATTTTTTTCATTGTGGTGAAAAATTTATTTTCCGTTTAAATTTTGTTGTTGTCTTTTATTAACAACTATCAAGGTTGTTATGTTTAATTTTTGGTGTATGTCAAGTTATTATTGGGGAGAATTATGAGCATGCAGATAACGTCATTAAGTGATATGGAGAAATTAAATGGGGCTAACTTTTCCCTATGAAGGCACAGATGGAGGACATACTGATTTTAAATGATCAATATTTGTTAATTGAGGGAGTAGCGAAGAAACCTCATCAATCACAGACAAAGAATGGAATAAGTTGGACAAAAAGGTCATTGCTACAATTCATCAATATTTGGCAAAGAATGTATATTTTAATGTCGGCGGAGAAAAGAAACAGAGGGTATGGAAAAATCTACATGATCTATGTGAGAAAAATACGACATCGAACAAAGTCTTCTTGATGAAGAAGTTGTACAATCTCAAGATGAAGGAACGTGCTTCAGTGGCAGAGCATTTGAATGAGTTCAATATAATCACAAGTCAACTTGTCTTTATCAAAATTATTTTGGATGATGAGATTAGAGCCATCTTATTATTGTGATCTATGCCATATAGTTGTGAGAATTTGATAGTAGATATCAACACTTCAACACCTGCAAGGACCTTGAAGTTTGATGACATCAACAATAGTTTAATGAATGAGGAGCTATGTCGCAAATTAATTGTAAAAAACCAGTGAGGAGAAGCTCTAGTCTTAGCTAATCATGGAAGGAAAATTGAACGTGGTAGACAGGGGCATTCAAAATCAAGAGGTAGATAGAAATCGAGAATGGGAAGACTCACTTATTTTCACCGTGGAAGAGAAAAACATGAGAAAAAGGATTGTTGGTTTTGGAAGAAGGAACAAAAGGAGCAGAAGGAACCAAAATCAATCAACACAAATAAAAAATCAAGCAACAAAAAGGAAAGTGAGACTTAGTTGTTGTAGCTTCTGAAAGTGATGTTTTATTTATTGTTTTAGTATAATAAGCCTATTTATATATTTCTAACAGTAACATTGATTGGGCACTTGACTCTGGAGCATCTCACCATGTGACCCCATGCAAAAATAATTTTGTTACATATGAAGAAGTTGATCATGGTAGAGTACATTTAGGAAATAATTATTTTTGTAATATTGTTGGAGTGATAGATGTCCAATCAAGACAAAGGATGTATAGGATATTTTGCTTAAACAAGTTAGGCATGTCCCAGAGATACTTATGAGTTTGATCTCTATGGGACAATTGGATGATGAAGGATGATCCACAATATTTGGGAAAGGTGGTTGGAAAATCACTAAAGGGTCATTGGTGTTGGCTAAAGGATTCAAGATAGGAACCTTGTATACAATGAGGGAAATAATAGAGATATCAGATGCAACTATTGTTGCAAAAGAATAAAACTTAGTAGGGTTATAGTATAAGTGCTTGGGCCACATGAGCGAAAAGGGCCTAAAAGTCCTTTTCAGTAAAAATCTACCTCCAAGTTTGAAATCGTATGAACTTGATATTTGTGAACATTGAATTTTTGGTAGGCAAAGAAGGGTTTATTTTATGAGAAGTGGTCATCAAAGGAAAAGCTATTTGTTAGAACTAATACACTATGTTGTGTTTGGGCTGTTGAATGTTAAGTCTTTAGGAGTATCCTCATATTTTTTATAGATGAATCTAGGAAAGTTTGGGCCTACCCTATGAAAATTAAAGGCAAGATGTTTGCGATATTTCAGAAATTTCATTTTTTTTGTTTGTTGGTCTAACCCATGGGGATTTGAAATTTGAACCTCTTTCTTTACATATTACTTCATAACAAGGCATTCACCAATTGAGCTACACCCCGTGGGCTTCAGAATTTCATGTTGATATTGAAAGGGAGACTAATAAATTGCTCAAGTGTTTGAGGACATTGCTCCAATGCATTTAAAAATTATTGTAATAAGTTTGACATTAAACATGAGAAGATCGTGCCTAGTACTCTCCAACAAAATGGTATTGTAGAAAGTATGAATCACACTATTATGGAGAAGATGAGGAGTATGTTTTCAAATTTTGGATTAGAAAATCATTTTTGGGAAAAAGTAGTAAGGACAACTTGTTACCTCATCAATCACTCACCTTCTATAGTCCTAAACATTGGTATTCTTGAAGAAGTTTAGACCGATAGAATGGTAAATTATTCTGACCTACTTTTTTTTGGACGTGAAGCATTTATGCAATATCACCAAATAGCATAGAAGCAAATTAGATGATAAATCAAGGAAATGTGCTTTTTTGGGATATGTTGATGGTGAGTTTGGTTAACATCTATGGGATCTGGTTAATCACAAAATTGTTAGAAGTAAGGATGTAATATTTAATGAATTTGAGATGTATAAAAGGTCTGCAGGTGAAACATTGGTCAAGAAAATTATTGACAGGTTTATAGAACAACAAGAAATAATCCCACCATTGGAATAATTTGAGCAAAAAACTCAAGAATAGGATGGACAATGAGAAGAAGAAAACTTGTTGTAGCCATTACAAGAGATTCAAGTGGAAAACACACCACTACAATTGGTTTGTATGTCTACTAGTCCTAAAAATCCCATAGAAAGGTATCCACCCTCAAATTATATTTTTCTAATTGATGAAGGTGAACCTTATTGTTTTCAAGAAGCTTGTGAAGTGGAAAATAGCAAAAAGTGGAAGAAACAAGTGGAGGAAGAAATTGACTCTTTGTTGAAAAATAAAACTTGGGAGTTAGTGAAGCTTCCAAAAGGAAGAAATTCCTTACAAAACAAATGAGTATACAAGATTAAACATGAGGGTGAGGGAAGAAGGAAAGATAACAAGGTTGGTGGTGAAGGGATTTGCACAAAAGGAATGTATTTACTTTACGTAGTTATTTTCACCTGTTGTTAAAATGTCATCCATAAGAGATATCCTTGGTCTTGTCGCATTAGACTTGAATGTGAACAATTTGATGTGAAGACAACTTTTCTTCATAGATAACTAAAGGAGGAAATTTATATGGAATAACTGGAAGGATTCAAGGTAAAAGGTAAAGAATATATTGCATGTAGGTTGAAGAAGATCCTTTATGGGATGAAACAAGCACTTTGCCAATGGTACAAGAAATTTGATTCATTTATGTTGGAGCATGGCTTCAAAAGACTAAAGGTTGATCATTGTGTCTACATCAAGAGGTATGACCAAGAAAAATATATTATACTACTGTTGTATGTGGATGATTTATTAATTGTTGGTCATGATAAGAATATGATTAATAGGTTGAAGAAATATTTGGGAAGTCAATTTGCAATAAAAGATTTAGGTCTAATGCAACAAATATTTGACATGAGGATTATACGTGCCAAAAAAAAATTAAAACATTGTGGTTGCCGGAAGAAAAATATATTCAAAAGGTTTTAGACAAGTTCAATAGGAAGGATGTCAAACTAGTTGGTACACCCCTAGCATCACACTTCAAACTTAGTGTTGATTTGTGACCTTATGATGACAAGGAGGCCAAGGAAATGAGTAAAATCCCTTATGCTTCAGTTGTTGGAAGCTTGATGTATGCCATGGTATGTACTTGTCTACATATTGCACATTCACTAGGAGTAGTGAGCACGTTCCTTGCAAATCCAAACAAACAATATTGGCAAGTAGTAAAGTGGATTTTGAGGTATCTCAACGGTACTAGTAATTATTGTTTATGTTTTGGTAATAAAAATGTTGTTCTTGATGGTTACACAAATCCAAACATAGTTGGAGATGTGGATACTAGAAAGTCCACCACTCGTTATTTATGTACTTTTGCAAGTGCAACAATATCTTGGATGTACATGTTGCAAAAAGTAGTGGCCCTCTCCACAACATGCATAATAAATCGCTGCCACAGAAGCTTGCAAATAGATGTTGTGGATGCAACGATTTTTAGGAGATTTGGGAATAAAACAAGATAAATATTTGTTGCATTGTGATAATCGAAGTGTTATTCATTTAGCAAAAAATCCAACATATCATTCTAAGATAAAGCACATTGACGTTTGATATCATTGGATCCATGAAGTGTTAAATGATTGGCTTCTAACAATTGGAGAAAATACAAACTACAAAAATCCAGTTGATGTTAATGAAGACTTTGCCAAGGGATAAACAAGAACTTTGCAAAACCTTAGTTGGAGTAATGAAAACGTGATAAAAATGCATCTAGGGAAAGGGTTAGTAGCTAGAAGAGAAAACAATGTCAAAAACATTTACTCAAGCTTTTATTCATCTCAAGTGGGAGATTGCTAGGCTTCAGACCAAATCAAATCAAATTTGTTAATGCCTGTGGTAACCCATGGTATTTCCCAAAGTATTGGACCATAGTATTGCAATAAAATATTTTATATATAGGGGTGTAAGTAAAAATTAATCATGAGTAAGAAAGAATGAAGCAAGTGAAATGTAAAAAGATTTTCATTATGGTAATAAAAATATACTAAACTATTTCTTCCCCAAATAAATTTTCCACGTAAATATGTTCTATATTTAAAAAAAAATATTTTTTATGTTAAATCTATTTAATTGGGATGAACATTTTATTTTTCAGTTTAATTCCTTTTGGAGTTGTCTTTAGTGACTTTTGGAAGCTTTTGGTGGGTTTTTCTTGTCAATTTTCTATTAAAATCCAAAGGAATTTATTGAAATCACAAACTTGATGGTTTTTCTTGTCAAATTTCTCTAAAATCCAGAAGGAATTTATTGAAATCACAAACTTGATGGGTAATCCTGTGAAATCAAAGTGCCCTAGGGGTTTTCCAGGGTACTGAATCCATATATACAGTCAAAAAACTAGTTTAAAGAACACAAATGAAGATTTCACCTCAATTGTTTCCACCCGGTTTTGGCACTAAAAAGTCTTGTTCAAGCTTTTCACAACTCCTTAGTCTCCTTGCCTCAAGACTTTGTTTCTGATGGTTTAGATGGATGGAAGTCGAGATCAACCATAGCATTAGCTAATGGATGAATCTCATGTATGTGGGTATCAAGATATTTTAGGGGTCCTATCATTCCAAACTCCTCATACTTAGCTCTTGGCAACATGATATTCTAGTATGCCAATGTCGATGCCCTAATATACGGAAAAATGATGGGATAATTCTCATCTATTAATATACGGAAAAATGATGGGATAATTCTCATCTATTAACAAATTTTTGGGAACATTGGTATCAAGGGTTCTCTGTGGATATTTCAATGAAGTGTAAATCTTTAACTCGATCGAGTACTAATAAATCATTTTTATTGGTATCAAGGGTTGTGCATGGATATTTCAATGAAGTGTCAATCTTTAACTGGGTCAGTACTAATAAATCATATTTTTACAGGTCAAATGTTCCGTACAATGGGTGTACATCCTACAAGATGCAAGGTAAGTTTACCCTTCTTTCGCTCTTATGTGTCTTTTAAATTTTGTTGTTTATGAAACTCATGTGTGAAATTCTCATCCTTGAAATTTTGTTGTTTATGGAACATGTGTGAAAATCTCATCCTTGAAGTAGAATTGGTCCAATGGCTAGGAGTTGGCTTTGCCAAGTTCGACATTTTATCGAACCATTGTATATGTGCAGAATGCATATATAAGCTTCAATAGAATAAGCAACCGTATATGGCTATTCCCAGTCTGCTGGCTGCAATAGAATAAGCAAACTGTATATGGCTATTTCTAGTTTGTGCTTCTATTGCAAATTGCCTAGATAATTTAGCTTTTCATGGGTGCCTTTTGGCACACACTTCAGAAATTGAAACAATGGTTGATTGTGATAATTCGCTTTCTTTTCAAGAATTTGAAGAGAGCGGAAACCCTGAACATTACTAGGCCTAAAAGGTCTAGGTTTGAAGGTGGGTAAATAGAAGGTTAGCAGGCACTATAAGGAAAGGGAAGGGAAGTTAGGGCTCCAGTGGGTTGTTCTAATTCATGAATCGTATCCTGACGCTTGACCGGAACCAATAGGTAATAGTGGTACCAATGGATCTGTCCTTTCAGCAAGTGTGATTCCAGAAATTAAGTACACCCGCCCAGGAGCATTTTCAATAGCTACCTATCTTTGGGTTTTCCACTCAATACTCTATCCAACCACCCTATCGACATGGTTGCCGCTCACAGTACTATTTCTTACCGTCTTTCTCTTTAGGTTTATCTTACCGGTAGATTTGAAGAGAAAGGTTGTAAAGAGACAGAGTTAAAAGACGGTAAGTCCGTGTTAAATACACATGGGGAGCTAGAAAAATAGGAAAGATAAATCATGCAGTTCAATTTTTTATTAACAATTGATATACATTTATAGTACAATATGGTGACTTTTGGATTCACATCCCAAGGTCTCTTAGACTACTTAGTCTCTTCAGCTTCCACACTAACCCACCATCCCTTACACATAGAGGTTGATAGAGTATTAATTATTTCCAGCATATAATTTAAGCCACATTTTCTATTTAGATGTTTCGAAGGTTGCCTTTTGCCTTTGTTGTCTATTACTAGACAATTCCAAGTACATCAGGAAAGGGGTCATGGCATCTAGTCAAAGTTGAGTTACTGGTGTTCAATTGTATATGCAGTGTACCATTATTATGTAGGTTGCTTACGGTGTACCTATAGAATAAGAATTACTTTATTGTCCATTTTCCATTGAATTATGGTTGTGGACAGCTTTCATACTTTGATCATGTATTTGATTGCAGGCATTGTTCTTCTTTTACGGAACATCATAAATTTGAGCCCATATACAACATAGATCTCTTTGCAAATGTTGCTTTCACTTGTGGCTGGAAGATTGCTGGATTCGAACAGCAATATCGAGGTAAGTTTAGTTGTCAAACACTTTTAATCTTTTTTGGTAATTTTAGTCGAGATTAAACATGCAAATACATAGATGGTTACTGGAATGTTAAGACAGTATATTCTGGTGGAACAGAACAAAGATGTCGAGAAAGGCATAACCAATCGAGTATGCATTTCACAACAACTACCAGAGATCTATAGCGAATTCAAGCTTTAACAAAGCTATAACGATCAAGCTGTCACAAAGCTTTAATCATCTTTCCCTAACCAATAAGCTCTAACAATCTCTCTTAGCAACCTATGAGGAAACAGTCAAGTATTGGCTATTGTCTTCTCTTCTTTGCATATTGCTTTGTCTTAAGAGGAGGATCCATCACTTAAATTTCTTTGATGGGTTATTCTATTATTGCCATGTTGACTCAATGTCTCTACCCTCTCGGTAACTTTTTTTGTTGAGGGAGCGTGGGTGGTATTACAGTGCTTCCCCAGGGCAATTAACTTAAAGTACTAATGTTTACATATGTAGGTAAAATTCATAAACGGATTGCTTTTGGGTTACTACCAGATTCAATGGGACATGCTTTTCCCTTTCTAGCTCTCCATGCCCAAAGCTTGATATTTTTTAGAATTTTGTACATATATTTCTTTCCACTATATTACATGGTTAGAAACACTTATGTTTGTAACTACATGGTTAGAAACACTTATTGTTTGTAACTACAGCCTTAGCTATTATTTTGTTGAATATTTGTTTTCTTTTAAAACTTAGTAAACTTATAGCAATGCATTAAAGAACTGTTGAAATTCAGCATAAAAAGGAAATGCGGACCTGTGGAGACATTTTCGATCTATATTCTAGAACTCGTAAATCTCTGTGACTTGTGAAATGGTTTTCTTCAACCTATATTCCAGAACTCGTAAATCTCTGCGGACTTGTGAAATGGTTTCTTCTAGTCTATATTTTTTTATTTCAAACCTACAGGTCTACGTGCAGAACCTTACTACCACATTCAAGTCACCTCTCAAAATCTCAGACTTAAAAATCGTGATCATTTCTTGGCCACCACGTGCGCATATATGCTGGAATTCCTTTTCGACCTGTGGAGGACACTTTCAGATCTGGAGTAGCATTTCTTTTCGGACCTGTGGTGACACATTTATGAAGACAAGTTTGGCTTTGTGGTGACTTTTGGAGACATCAGATCTCTCGGATATACTGAATAGTGAAGACTTCACATCTTCGGACAGTGAAGAACTTGAAGCATTGATTGGTCAAGACTACAAGCATTAAAAATACACACAAGATTTGAATTCTCCCTTGAAGAAACCTTTTGAGAAGCTCAGTTCATTTGCCCAAGAGAAATCGAAGGGAAAAAAGAGAATGAAAGATGGTAGGGCAATACTCAACAAACAGGCACATGCAAGCAAGACCCCTTCATTTGTGAAACTATCTAATTATTCCTTAATTTTTTCAATTTTCCACCAAGTTTTCAGGATGATGGTAGTTTCTTACAAGTTTTCAGGATGATGGTGGTTTCTTACATTTTTTATATTGATCAATTACTCTTGCAGTTGGTTTTGAAAGGTGCTCCACAACATGTTGCAAAAAGGATCTGAGTGCATATTCTCACTGATGATCGTGATTGTCTCGATGTTTATTGGATTAGATGTCATGTTCGATTAGGTATTAAGTTGGTAAATGTAGCAGAAACCGAGAAATCCACTACGTTTAACAGATGAGATCTTGAAGGCTTAAGGATGATGGTGGTTTCTTACATTTTTTATATTGATCAATTACTCTTACAGTTGCTTTTGAAAGGTGCTCCACAACATGTTTCAAAAAGGATCCGAGTGCATATTCTCACTGATGATCGTGATTGTCTCGATGTTTATTGGATTAGATCTCAAGTTCGATTAGGTATTAAGTTGGTAAATGTAGTAGAAACCGAGCAATCCACTATGTTAAGTTGGTAAATGTAGCAGAAACCGAGCAATTCACTACGTTTGACAGATGAGATCTTGAAGGTGATTACTCATAATTGCTCTGAATTGGAATCAGTATTGCTGGCATAATTTCATTAATTGAAACATGCCCTATCCGGGTTTTAGTTCTTGACCTTGTTTATTAACCTTGTTTGTTCTGTTGGGAATTTTTTTGGTAAAATTCCAAAAACAAAATTAACTGAACACAGAGACAATGCTCTGTTTTTCTCCACAAGATCTTAGCACATGTAAGCCTTAAAAAAATCTGAGCAGACAGAGTTTTTTCCTCATATAAAATAAAACTTGTATTCATTAATCAAAGACAACACCAGTTACAAATTTCTTCCTCTCTCCCACAGGGATTCACCAATAACATTTCAACAAAAAGAATTACTGTCTCCTCCTGAGATTTTACACTACTGTGTGTAAAAATCTCTTTTACATTCCTACTCTAAAAACAGAGTTCAACTACAGAAATTTTACACTACTTTGTGTAAAAATCTCTTTTACATTCCTACTCTAAAAACATACTTCAACTACAGAAAATTACATTGCTCTAAAAACAGACTTCAACTACAGAAAATTACATTCACTGCTGCTTCATGCTCTTCTTTCTTTTACTTCGCGATTCACCAATAACATTTCAATAAAAAGAATTGCTTTGTCTCCTCTTGAGATTTTACACTGCTGTGTGTAAAAATCTCTTTTACATTCCTGTTCTAAAAACAGACTTCAACTACAGAAAATTACATTGCTCTAAACACAGACTTCAACTACAAAAAATTACATTCACTGCTGCTGCATGCTCTTCTTTCTTTTACTTCGCACTTTTGTGCGAATTTTTCACTTTCATTACATACTTAGAACAACTAAACATTACAATACATATGTCTTACTTGTCTCATAAAACCAAAAACTATCTCTTTTACATTCCTGCTGTAAAAAGAGACTTCAACTACAGAAAATTACATTCACTGCTGCTGCATGCTCTTCTTTCTTTTACTTCGAGAACAACTAAACATTACAATACATATGTCTTACTTGTCTCATAAAACCAAAAACTATCTCAACTATCTCTTTTACATTAGTGCTGTAAAAACAGACTTCAACTACAGAAAATTACATTCACTACTGCTTCATGCTCTTCTTTTTTTTACTTCGAGAACAACTAAACATTACAATACATGTCTTACTTGTCTCATAAAACCAAAAACTATCTCTTTTACATTCCTGCTGTAAAAACATACTTCAACTACAGAAAATTACATTCACTGCTGCCGCATGCTCTTCTTTATTTTACTTCGCACTGCTCTGCGTATTTTTCACTTTCATTACATACTTAGAACAACTAAACATTACAATACATATGTCTTACTTGTCTGATAAAACCAAAAACTACACCCGTGGATAAAAAACTAATAAAATTAAAAACTTACCTAGATTTACCAACCCATAGTAAATCGCATTTAATGTTTTATTTACAAAAACGGCGGTCAAAAATGAAAATTTTACTCCACGTCAATTTCATATTGCAGCCCTATACTTCAACCATTTAATTATGCAATTTGCAATTTGCGATTCGCGAAATCACATTCGGCGGAAGAAGAAAAACGGAGCGAGATTTGCTATTTGCGATCATCGCAACATCACAATCTGAAGAATTCAAGTGAACAAACGGAGGCTCCAAGCATGCATGTGATTTGCAATCTGCGATCTCATCGCATTGCAAGGAAAAACATGTAGTTTTCTGAAGTGATAATACATCAGTTTGAAATTAGATTTCAACATGTTCAGGGTTTTAGTTTTTGACCCTGTTTATTCATTCAATGACAGTGGCATGGAGGCTTTCTGTACAACTCACTTTTTAGAGATCCCTCTTTTAATGCACGGTTTCCTGCCAGAAATAAGAAATCTATAGCTCGAGCCAGCCAGGAAAGAAAGCTACTTCTTGCCTTAAAACGTACCTGCTAATTTCAATACTTAAAGTAGCCTAACAAAGAAAGTATCTTAGTTATATTATCCAAGGAAGAAGCTTGAAAATACAACTTCTCTCTCAATGAAGCTCACTTCCAACCATGTTCCAGTGGGCTAGTTATGTCAATATACTCAATGTCTCGCTTGAAGTGGACTGCAACAGACCTAAAGCCTCGCTTGAGGTGGACTGCGGACCTTCATGAAAGATTCTCCTTCATGAGACATTGGTAGACGCTGTGACAAATCTTGGAGATCTAGATCCCTGCTCTCTGCCCTTAAGGCAGAGAGTAGCTGCGGTGCAGCCCATTTTGTTATTCTTATTCACCCTCACATTTTTAGATAGGTAAACAATAAAACAAGTCCATTTTCTACTTGAAAGGTAAATCAATGTCACTCGATGCAGTAGTATTTTTATAAATTGCTTGCTTGACGTTGCATTAAATGACCTTGTATTATGAAACAATGATGTGCATTCATTCAAACCATGTTAATTCATCCATGTATTGCAGAGTGAAGCGAAAAGTACTATGTATTTTTAATTTTATGCATACTGACATTTTGACTATAAATTTATTAATATTT